>WOFM01000543.1:1074719-1102069 GCA_011428145.1 Ericerus pela | reverse complement strand
AAAAAAAAAATTTTACAAACAAACTTAACAAACCACAATCCCATTGACTTATACAAGGACGGTAGACTGGGAAAGACTTCGACTTCATCCCTCCCCGAGTATCGTGAACGACGGAGTCGTACACGATACGATAACGATATTGCTTAACAATATTGTTATCTCATTGAAAAATGTTGGGTAATCAACAAAAGTATTCTCCTTATTGGTACAGACAATCCAGATATGAAATTACTTTCCCACAATGAAAATAAACAGAAATGAGGTTGAATAATTTAATTAACACCTTACAGCTTCAGACAACCCAGTTACAACATTAAAAAAATGAAGAAGTATCAAAAAATAAATTTTTAAATCCAGCCCGGTAAACAATTCATGGCTAACTGACAAAAAAAATTAGGAGTCACCACTGCTAATTTTAGCAGTACTTTAGTATTTTCTAAGCTAAAAACTAATGCTAAATTAGAAGTAATTCCTAATTTGGCACACTTTTTACAGCTAATGCTTTGCTATTCTATAACTAATAGTTTTCATATATATCCGTATTTTAAGAGCAACAGTGCTAAATTACAGATATAATTAGGGGTGAACTGGCTGTATTTTAGCTGTAGATTGTGGCTCAAGAGGATGTTACAGCTAATTTGCTGCTAAAATACAGATATTCAAGAAAAAATGTTAGCTGCAAATTAGCAGTGTTTAAGCTATAAGAAGTTTCCCAAATAAGGAGATACTTACTGAATTTAATATTGGTTTGGTCTATAGAAATTTTGAATTACCACTAAAATTAGCAATAGAGACTCCAATATTGTATCATCTCAAAGAGATCAAAACAACTTTTCTGAAGACTAATTATGAATTTTTAACATGATGAAGAAATTTTCTTTATCGTGTTAATTCTGTATCACCCTTTTATGAAAAATTGTTACTACCTCATTCATCACATATTAATTTAATAAGTTCACGACTGGTTGAGAGGTGTTGTTGTTACCATGTTACCACTTTACCAGTTTCATAATAAGTCTCCTGGTTATTTGTTGTTTCTTATTCCTTGAAGTCTTGAAGATTTAGAAGACAGAGATGTCAAACATATCCTAAGTTATCAATAACTTCTTTTAAAACAGCTTATCGATAGTTATCGATAACTTTAAAAATATACTGATAATTATTTTCAATTTTTTTTATTTTGCAAAAATTGCAAATTTACTTGCATAGCAATTAATTAATTTGTTATGGTTATAATTAGACGACACAACTTCTACCATTAGAATCTAGATGCACAAAATAAACCTACTGTACAATTTTTGGTTTCTGCTGCTAATTTCTTGAACAGATCATTATATTTTTTTATGTTCCAAGTATCTTACAAATTAAACAATTAAACTAGGTCTAAAATTTGATTCTTTTCTCTTCTATCTCTTCAATCTGGCTGATGTATCGAGTTGACCAGTTAAACACGATTCACATTTAGCAACAAGAAGAACTCATAATTTATCATTAAATTTAATAATCTTGTAAGCTTGTTTAGAAATGTCAAACATATTAATAGTTATTGATAGTTATCAATTAGTGATGGGTAGTGCGTTCACAAGTTAGTTCTTTTGAACGAATCCTAGAAGTGGAACTAATCGATCATTTAGTTCACTTCTAAATGAACTAGTTCATTAGTTCTTTTTTTTTGATAGTTCTCAGTTCTTATCAGTTTACTCTACTCGATCCATTGATTGAACTGAAGTTTAAGTAATGTTGATACGAAATCCCACCTCTTCTCTTTCTCTATCATCATCACGATCATACTCTATATATATATGTCATACGTACACTCTCATCACAAAGTGCTTCCCCTACCATTCTCGATCCGCTATCGCTGTTGCTTCGCCATTTCGTATTTATTCATATTTTATTTCCAAATGTAATTTTAGTCTGCTAATAAATTCTGTTGTGAATACTTCTCTCTTACTCTTTTTCGTTCCTCGTCTTTACCGCCTCACATCATGGTAGCCATCGCTGCGGTTGAACAGTAAGAGAAGAATAATGTTAAAATTATGAAATAGCAGACTGATTTTTTTGAAATTGATTCATTGTTGTGTTGAAATTTATATTTTTGAAGTGAAAATATACAGAAAATATTGTTTGAATCAAGAATGTTAAAACTCGAATTTTTTAATTAAATTTTTTTTTCGAAGTCGAAAAAAAATAGAAACATAACCAAAAACTGTTCCTGATCCAATAACGGCCGACCCTGGAAGTCAACGAACTACAATCCAGAAAGGACTGCCAACGATACAGAGAACCACCTGAGGAAATCTTCTGCTCCCGTCTTCAAGGACTCTACCAGAGATCTCAACTACGAAGACCATAAATTTTTGGGCCAACCTACTACAAAATTCAGCGGAGACAACGACGGTGATATTGGGATTAAGCAAATACGAATTCACACAACAACGGATCAACGAAGAAAATTAACTTATATAAAGGTAATATATGTGTAGTTAAATTATTTTTTACGTCTATTTTTTTTGATTGTGCATTTGAGGTGGTGATTAAAAATTTTTTCCCTTCCCAATTAGAAATATATGTCAAACTTAATAAACGTATTAGAAAATAAAATAGGTGAATATAGTATAGAGAGAGTGGAATTGGAAGAATTGTTGAAAAAGTTTGAAGGGGAAAAAGTTGTAGATTTGAAAATTGAGAAATATAATCTTCCTTATTATACGTATTTTACGGGGGAAATAATATTAGAGTCCTTCACAATTGATATCTCAGGTAAAAAAGAAGAAATTAGTTCATTTAAATACATTAAAATATCTGATTCGACGCCAAATTACTTTTCGAATAGAATATATAGTTCGTTGGAATCAGAGAAAAAATTCGTAAATAGATTCTTAAAATAATAAATAATTAAATTTTAAAAGAATAAGAAAACTGGATAAAAAAGGAAAAGTACCAGAAAATAAAAATATTGAATTTAAAGAACAAAATCTAGTAAAAAAGATCGAAAAAGAAAAAGAAGAAAATAAAAAATTCATATCTATCACGAATATAGAAAATAATTTATTAGGATTTAAAAAAGTTGAAGAAATTATGTCGAGTGTTAATGAAATTAAACCTATTCAGGCTCCATTGGGAAAAGTGTTCAATGGAAAGTATTATTTAGATTGGAGACGTATGATTATTTCGGCCATTAGGGGTGCCGGTTACTACGACATTTTTGGAGAACATGAATTTTTAGAATTATACATATCCCATATTGATGATTTGAACTTTAGACCCAATAAAGAAATGATTAATTATTGTAAAATGCAAGACAATGCCAAAGCATTTGTCCTTGAAAGAGTTTCGAACGACATTACCAAACAAATACGAGATTGTAACACGGCCATAATGATGTTAAAAAAATTACATAATATATATGGTACAAAAACATCAGTTACAGCAAACATAACTAAATCGAAATGGATGGAATTCAGATTTCAACCTAGGGGATATGAGAGGATTTCTTAAAAAATGGGATGAATTAGTTACAGATGTAAGAAATAGTGGAAAGGAAGTGAAAGAAGAGGAAGAATTAGAAAACTTACAACTTGCACTGTGTTATGAACAGGCATTAGCAAAAATGCAGTTTGAAAATCTACCACCCAACGAACAAAATATCGATAATTTTAAAAGAATTTTAAGGGAAGATGCTGATCAAAAATTTAGAGATCAGACATTAAAGAAACAATAATAATTACCCGAATAATAATTCTAATAACTATAGAAATAATGGAAATGGCAATGTGGAATACCTTACGTCATGGAAAGTAAAACCAACAAAGAAGGTGTTCAACAGAACAGTTTGCGTGTTTATGCCAATATACCAGAAAGGTATGAGGGAGCCAAGACCTCGGCAAACACTGGCGATTTGGTCTATGATTTTTTCGTCTCAAATAGCCGGCTCCCTGCACGCACACATACACACTTATGTAATATTTACATAAGTATTGTGTAGATAATTTATTCGTACTTTGTGGTTGCTATGGCAACAGTAAAGTACGGAGAATGCATCTTCGTATTGGTCCGTGACATCGCCGAGATAATTATCTATCGATTCGTCACGGTCCGAGATTTGTAACTTGTCTATCTGCAAAAATAGACAAGTACAAACGAACATACATTTGTGTTATGGTTTAACGTGCAAGGCACGAATAATTGTCACCGAAGGTGACGACTGTCGTCGATAGGCCGAGCCTATTTCCTCATACGAGTAATGGTCTAATCCCCACAGGCAATAATAATAATAATTATAGAGGTCGTAATAATAATTATCGAGGAAGGAACAATTATAGAGGTAATAATTATAGTAACTATAGAGGCAATAATCGAAATTATAGTACTTTGAATAATAATGCAAAAGGAAATGAACCAAATTCACAACAAAATAATAATAATAATAAAAATAATTTGAATAATAATGGAAATGGAAATTATAGGGGAAATAATGATCGAAATAATGGGAACTACCGTGGAAACAATTATAGAGGAAACAATAGAAATTACAACCAAAATAACCCAAAATGCTATAAATGTGGTCAGAATGGGCACATAGCCCAAAACTGTAATAATAATAACATCCAACAAAATAGTAATAATAATAATACGAATACAAATCAAAATAATTATCCACCAAAAACAACCCAAAATAATAATACTGCCTCAAACAAAAAAGAGAATCCTGAACAACAGTAAAAAATGTCCTGCATGGTTAGAAAACTCACGAATAATTCAAATGAATGGTTGTTAAATAAATTAATAAAAAATAATGAAATAAATGGAAATTACACACACCTAGAAAACAAGGCAATTTTGGATGGAGCTGCGGAAGTGCACTTAATAGCAGATATAAATAAATTGAATAATATTAAAAAATTTGTCACCCCTGTAAAACTTCAATGTGCGGGCAAAAATGCTTTCTTGTATGCCACCCATACTGGTCAAATGACAATTAAAATTGAAAATTCCAAGAAAATACAATCATTAATAGAATTAAATGATGTACATTATGTACCCGACTTAAATACTGACATAATTAGTGCTATAAAAATCACAAATACGGGTACAGTAAACATTGATCAACAAAAAAATTGTGCTAATATATATTTTATAGAAAATGGGGAAACTTTAATAACTGCCCCAAAAGAAAATGGAATATTTTATATCCATTACAATATCCATAATAATAACAATACAAAAATTAATGAAGATGAATACACTAATACAAAATTAGATAGCACTACACAAATATGTCCAGTAACCCAAGAAAATGAGGATGAATGGGAGGATTTTTCAATTGAGTTAGAAATACAAGAAGAAGTCGAAAATCCGTCAGAAAATAATAATATAGATTCATTTGAGGGGGGTGAAAATAGTAATACGAACAATGAAGAAAATATACCAAATGATGAAAAATCAAATATCAATGATAATACTGATGGTATAAACGATACTTCAAATAATAATAATAATAATATATTCAATAAAAAAATGATTATACATAGAAGGCTGGGTCATTTAAATGCACGCTATATCCAAAAATTAAAAAACTTATCTGTTGGCATTCCGGAAAATATGAATTTTAGAGACGATGATTTTAAAAACTGCCAAATCTGTTGCATTGCAAATAATACGAGACTAGGGCATAATGGAATGAGGACAAAACCATCTAGAAAATTAGAAATAACATCTTCCAACATTATGGGTCCATTTACACCATCGATTGCAAACCAAAAATATATTTTAACCTTTATCGATCATTACTCAAAATACACATTCATCATGCCCATTACAATAAAAAATCAAGTAGCAATAGAATTTAAAAACATGATAATGTCTATGAAAAATAAATTCCCAAATTTTCCCATTGGAACCATTAGATGTGACAACGCAAAAGAATACACAGATGCTAAAATAGTAAATTATTGTCTAGAAAATGGAATAACAATGGATTACGTAGTTCCTTATTCTCCAGAGTTGAATGGCGTAGCCAAAAGGCAGAACCAGACACTCATGAGAAGAGTAAGAGCTATGCTCATTGATGCCAACCTGGACATTAAATACTGGTCATATGCAATTGTCACATCAGCATATTTATTAAATCGCTCACCAACAAAAGCCAATAAAGATTTTAAAACCCCGTATGAATTGTTTTATGGCACGAAACCAAATTTAAAGAATTTAAAAGTATTTGGTTCTCTAACATATTGTCACATCCCTTTTGAAGTTAGAAAACAAAATGCGACTAAAGCAAAGGCAAAATCAAAAAATAAAATAGATCCAAAACTGGCCCCAAGAGCTGAAAAAAGCATAATGATGGGATACACAAATACTGGATATTGTCTGAGAGACCCTTTTGAAACAAAATCGTATATTGCATGTGATGTACGGGTAGATGAGTCTCAAAATATCAAATCTTTGGAAACATCCAACAGAAAGCTAATAATTAAACCGGCAAATTACGAACAAGATCTAGGAATAATAAATCCAATCATAATGAATATTAACGTCAACTATAACAAAACATACATAGAAGATTGTGTCCCAAAGAGTTTTAATGAAATTAATAATAATCCTTTTAGAAAAGAATGGGTAAACGCAATAAATGACGAATATAATTCATTAAATGATATGAATGTTTGGGAAATTGTGGATTATGATAGATAGAAATTAATTGATACTAGGTGGATATTTACAATAAAATACGATGAATACGGAAACCCAAAACCAAAAGCCAGATTAGTGGCAAGAGGATTTAAAGATCGAACTGAATATAGCATTACAGAAACACATGGACCTGTTGCATCAATTAGTACAATTAGATGGTTGCTCTCTATAGTTAATAAATTTAAATTAATTCTTGTGCAATATGATGTCAAGACGGCATACTTAAATTCCCCCATTATAAAACCTATTTATGTTAAAAAACCAGAGGGGATAAATATTAATTCCAATCAAGTTCTAGAATTAAAAAAATCAATATACGGACTGAAAACGTCAAGTAAATCTTGGTACGATCTGCTTGACTATAAAATTAAGGAAATGGGTTTTGAAAGAACAAAAGCAGATAGATGTCTATATCAAATAAAGAAAGACAATGAAAAAACATACTTTTTAAGCTATGTAGATGATATCCTGATAGCTTCAAACTCACAAATAGCAATCACAAAAATTAATGAACAACTGGAAAAATCTTTTACCATCACAATCATAAATAATCCAAAATTTTTCGTGGGATTGGAAATAGAAAGAAACATAGAGAATAGAACAATAGTACTATCCCAAAATAAACATATAGAAAAAATGATTAAAAAGTTTGGTATTTCGGAAATAAAAAAGACAAACACACCAATGGAAACTGCCCTAAAAATCAAAAAAGTTGAAAATGGAAGGGACGATACAGAATATAGATCAATGATTGGTGGATTATTGTACCTAGCCAGGCTAACCAGACCTGATATATTATTTCCTGTAAACTTCTTCTCACATTTCCAAAACAATTCAAACGATACATTAAAAAATTATGTAAGAAGAATATTTAGATACGTCAGTTCTACAAAAAACTACAATATAACATACAGATCTGAGGGAGACGGAATACAAGCATATATTGACGCTTTGTATGCCCCTCAAGTAGACGAAAATAATATTGAGTTAAACAATTTACAAAAGGGAAAATCAATTACTGGTTTTATGATTTTTGCAAATGGGGATTTGATAGAGTGGAATTGTTCAAAACAAACAATCCACGCTTCATCCAGTACCGCTGCAGAAATTATAGCAGTTTTTGATACACTCGATATAATAAAGGTAATTCAACATATGAATTTTGAAATTTTTTGGGAAAAAATAATCGTAGATGTAATGGAGGATAATATATCAACTCAAAAAATTTGCTCTGGTGGAAGTCAAAAGAAATCGCGGGCCCTCATGATAAAATGTTACTCGATTTTAGAGTCCATGGAAGAAAAAATAATCCATTTCAGATCTGTTAATTCCGAAAATCAACTTGCAGATTTACTTACGAAATCTTTAGATAGAACAAAATTGGAAAATTTAAATGTAAAAGTGCTAGAAAATACGAATCTATTCACATAATATTATATACATTTATTTGAAAAAGAAAAAATACCCGTCCAAAAAAAGTCAAGTCGTACCAAGTCAAACATCTAAAGTCCAAACTTGAAACATATTGTACAAGAAAAAATACTCTTACATTGTTCATAAATAATAGTTATGAGAAAAATACACGATTTTATTACAAACCCAACAATGAAAACAGAATTAAAATCGAACAAGCTTAAACCCTACAAACGCTAATAATAGAAACAGCATACAACTTTGAACACGCGTGAGAAAAATACACGACAAATTCCCACACAAGAGTATGAAAAGAAAATCTGAACAATATACGAGAGATAAAAACTCATTACATGACCTCAATAAAGATAAACCTAATAGCTTGCCTTATCCAAAAATAAACATGTCAAACGCCACCTCAAATACAAAAGAGAAACGTAAAAGATAAAGCTAACGGACATCATATATTATCGCTTCATATTATTGCATGCCAATTTATAGATAAAATTCATAAACGTAACATTTCCGATAAACGATCGTATACCTTTTAAAATCTTTTGTTAATTTTATTCCCTTGTGATTTTTTTTATTTTTATTTTTATTATACACTCGTAAATGTTCGAGAATATATTCGAGCACACTTCTTAATGAATCATTTATTAGTCATTTATGTATACGAAAATTTTTTTTTGCATGTTACCAATTTTTATATTTTTATTTACCTACTTATTTATTTATTTATTTTAATCATTTATTTTATTTTTTCGAAGCACAGCAAACAAAATTTTTTTTATTTTTTTTTTTAGCAACTAAAGTTACCGTAATAATGTTTAAATAATACAATGTGAATATTTATTTTGAAATTTTTTATTATGCATATATCATTTTTATACTTAATATTTTTTTTGAAATAATAATAATTCGTTTATTTTCAGCAAACATGATGAAGAACTCGATCGGTAAAATTTCAGGGGGGTGTTGATACGAAATCCCACCTCTTCTCTTTCTCCATCATCATCACGATCATACTCTATATATATATGTGTGAGAAGATGAGGAAGAAATCAACGGATCGAGACGACGAAAACCATATGAAACGAACCTAAACTAAAAACGACATCGAACAGAGACTAGACACACACATTACGAACACATAAATAAAGACACAAGATTCACTAATTACGAACTTTTATTTCCACATTAAGAGTAGTGGAGTTGTTAACAACATGAATATCAAAAAGCGACTAGAGGCGTATGATTACATAATATCACAGTCAGGTACAAAACACTAAAAATCACAGATCATAAAAATATATCGACAGTGTTGCCACCACAAATGATACGTGAGAATAATAGTCACGAGTATAATTTAATTTGCTATAATTCTCACACGCCTCCTCAAATTAAACTTATACGATTACGGTAAAATGGTAAAAACGAATTATTAAATTAATAAGCTCATTAAAAACATAAATGACAAAAGTCAACAAAAATACAAAAAGTTACAACAACAAATACTACATGAGTGGTAAACATATACAATAAGTTACAACAACTTTAACATTTTACAGAATACATCAAATTTAGGCCTCGGGCAGCCCTTCGTAAAAACATCAGCCAACTGTCGCGAAGTTGACACGTATGAATACTTAAAGTCTAAATTTACGTAATTGCACACAAAACGGTACTTTACATCCACATGTTTTGATCTGCGTGTGTTCCATTTTCCAGAGTGCAAGATAGCCAGACAACTCTGATTGTCTTCGTAAATTACAGCTCTGTCATCAGTTTGAATGCAAAAGTCACCCAATAAATATTTCAACCAAATTGATTCAGTGGTAGCATCGCATATGGCGATCAACTCACTTTCAGTGCTAGACAAAGCTACCGTTGGTTGTTTCTTACTAGACCAGGACACCAGCGACCCATAAACAAAGACACAGTAACCCGAGATAGACCGTCTTGTGTTAACACAGTTACCCCAATCGGCATCCGAATATGTTTCGACTATATTGCCATTATTATTATGTTCATATGAATATATAAGTTTTTTATCTTTAGTAGTCACTAAATATTTCAGAACTCTCAACAAATATTTGAAATGTTCATCTGTGGCATAACTGGAGAACCGGCTGAAGTACGATATTGCAAAGCAAATATCAGGCCGTGATCCTAGCATTAGGTACATCAAACATCCCACGAGCTGTTGATAGTTATTATTCAGCACACTATCACACGCATTGAGGTCCCTATCCAATTGGAGTTTGGGGTCAATAGGTGTGTAGGTAGGTGCACATTTATCAACACCGAACCGCCTAGCAACAGACTCGATGAGATTCCTCTGCTCGATCTCCAGTATGCCCTCTTCGCGACTGTAATTAATGTTTAAACCTAAATATTTATTAACTTTTCCAAGTCCTTACGTTTGAATCTCTTATTAATTTTATTTTTGAAAAATATAATTTGTTCTTTATTATTTGAACTAATGAGAACATCATCAACGTAAGTGAGTAGATAAACTATCGTTCCATCATGTTTATTTTTGAAAACATACAGACAGTCATCAGCCATGCTTTGTACAAAGCCAAGTGACAACAGGAACTCATTAAATAGCTTATTCCACACTTTTGGCGACTGTTTAAGACCATATATAGACCTATTTAATTTTAATACATTATTATATTTATCAACCTGCGTTTCAATACCTTCAGGTATCTCGAGGTACACATCCTCAGAAAGAATACCGTTCAAGAACGCACTACAGATATCTATTTGTTCTATATAAAATTTTAATTTATTACTGACAGCCAAGAGGGTCCTCACAGTCGAAAGTTTCGCCACTGGCGCATATACTTCATTAAAGTTGAAGCCTTTCCTCTGCTGACAGCCTCTGGCAACTAACCTAGCCTTATATAAAACATTATTTTCATTATCATATTTTTTATTAAAGATCCAACGACACGTGATGGTAGGGGCGTCCTTTGGACGTTTGGTCACCTTCCAAGTCTGATTGGAGTTCAGGGCACTTATTTCAGATGAAATAGCCTCTTTCCACATCAGACTATCAGGTGCTGCACTCGCCTCCTCAAACGTCAAAGGAATGCCGTCCTCAGCCAGGTATATATTTCCTGCTGCTTGATCACGTGCAGTCGCCTCCTGTGAAAGACAATCTAAATTTAAATCACCATCAACTTCAATATTTTCCAAGTTGGATTCAGTGACTTCTTTAAACAACTCATCATTTTTAGTATATTTATTATATTCAGAGTTACTTATTGCACCTTCAAAGAACTCAACATCACGTGACAGACGTATCTCCTTGGTGCTTAAGTCCAACAACCTGTACCCACATGGAGAATAACCTACCATTACCAACTTTTCACTTTTACTCTTAAATTTATCAGAGTCATGTTTGAATGATAACATATATGCATCACATCCAAACGTTTTCAATTTATTATAGTTGTATTTTTCACCAAACCATCTCTCAAAAGGAATAAAATCTTTATTTGTAGGGCATCTGTTCACGATATAGGCGGAGCACAATATGGCTTCCGACCAAAATATCTTCCCAAGACCACTCTCAAACAACAGTGTCCTTGCCCTCTCGCACAGTGTCCTGTTCATTCTCTCAGCTTTTCCATTCTGCTGAGGACAACCACCAACGGTAGGTTCAACCACAATTCCCTTCTCAGTACAATATGACTGGAAGGTAGTATTCAAGTACTCTGTGCCGCGATCACAACGGAGTCTCTTTACATTATAGCCAAACTTATTCGAGACCATCTCGTGATATTCTTTAAATTTTGTAAAAGCCTCTGTCTTGTTCGCCAGCAAGTAAACACAACAAAAATTGGAATAATCGTCGATAAAAGTCATGAAATACTTAGCTCCTTTATATGCAGGAGGGTTAATAGGTCCACAGAGATCAGTATGAACCAACTCCAACGGCTTATTTGTTTTTCTTTCATGCCTTGGAAATGGTTTTCGACTCTGTTTCCCCATAACACAGGGCTCACACAGCAATCAGCGATTGGAGTCAACATTAGGTATCAAACCCCTACTTGACAGGATTCTAACATCGTTCACATTTAGATGAGCAAGTCGTTTATGCCACACGAACAGTGGGCTCGATTCATCTCCCAACGTCAGATTACACGATTGACTTGACATTTTCACAAAGTCAATTGTGTACAAATCCGAGTCTAAGCTAACACCAGTGGTAACTACTTTTCCACTGCAGCGTTGGATGATCTCAACAGACTCTTCCCGAAACAAAGTGTCAAATCCCGACTTGCTCATACGTTTAACCGAAAGCAGATTCTGCGGCAGCTCCCGAGCATACCTTACATTTTTCAACTCGATTACAATTCCATTCAAAAGTTTTAATTTTACAGTACCCACCGACGTGACAGACAGAGAGACACCCTTCTTCACAACACAGATACTATGTGGTCTGATCAAGTCTATATAATCACTGAACAAATTTATATCATTTACTATGTGAATTGTGCATCCACTGTCAACTATAAATGTGGTTCGAGGCATCAAGTTTAAATTTTCTTTTGCATTGCAAGAGTCATTAATTTTATTATTATCGTCATTATTCAATGTGAAGCTGTAACCCACTTCAGAGCAAACGTCATTAGCATTAAAATTTTCATTGCACATCTGTGCCGAGCTCCTATTACTATTATTATTATTAGAACTTTGGTCATTAACTCGATTTTCACTGTTATTATTACTATTATTACAATTATTATTATTATTATTACGATTTTTGACATAACAGTTTCGGGCTATGTGCCCTATTTTGTTACAATAGTGACATTTCACACTAGAATGTCCACCGTCAGTATTATTATTACGACCACGTCCATTAAAATTATTACTATTATTATTATTTGAGCTCGAATTTTGATTATTATTATTAAAATTATTATTTCCGCCTCGACTAAAACCACGACTATTATTATTATTTCGAGATCGACCACGATTAAAACGATTTCCATTACTACTATTACTAGAATTTCGTTCAACATTATTGTAATTACCGAAATAAATGTTCTCCTCACCAGTGACACCCACTGATGAAGGTTTTTGAGATGTAGTGTTCAGAGTGTTACCTCGAACTGTCGATTTGCTATCAGAAGATAGCTCACGCTGGAAGTTATTCAATTTCATGAAAACTCCATCCCAGGTGACGACTTCTGTATCTTCAATCACAACCTTAATTGGACGAAATTCCGCAGGTAATGACCTCAGCAATACCAAAATAAATTGTTTCGTGGTCGTTAAATCTCCTAATTCTGTCAAACGTCTACAACGAGAACGAAAATCCAACAAATATTTATGCAAATCAATACCAGACACATACCGTTTTGCGTACAAATCACCTCGTAAATCCATCAGCGTCTGGTTATTGCCGTTGTCGATGAGGTTCGTTAGGACATGAAACATCTCCTTCGCCGTCGTGTACGTCTGGATCATCTCAAGGTACTCGTCAGTCACGTTGTTTGCTATCAGGAACATCGCCTTCGCGTTCTCCTTGGACCAAGCATCTCCCCTGTTACGAACAGTCGGCAAAGAATCGATTATAATATTAGTTAATGACTCCTTTGCCAACAACAGCTCCATCCGGAACTTCCATGTACGGCCATTCTGCCCATTGAACGGCTCAATCATGTTCTTCTTTCGCGCTTCCATCTCGTTGACAGGTACGAACGATCAGTTACACCGCAAACACAGCGATTTTCAGCAACTTTCAGACACGTCGACCAACAATTCAACACGAACGAGATCACAGGAACATCAAACAGAGAACATATCAAACAATCGAAAAACAATTAGCAGGCATGATACTACTTGGGTGTGGCGAGCAGAATTCGACAGCACAACATTGACGAACTATGACAATGGCGACCATGTTGACATCCAGGTATCTGGGCCCATAACCTGTGAGAAGATGAGGAAGAAATCAACGGATCGAGACGACGAAAACCATATGAAACGAACCTAAACTAAAAACGACATCGAACAGAGACTAGACACACACATTACGAACACATAAATAAAGACACAAGATTCACTAATTACGAACTTTTATTTCCACATTAAGAGTAGTGGAGTTGTTAACAACATGAATATCAAAAAGCGACTAGAGGCGTATGATTACATAATATCACAGTCAGGTACAAAACACTAAAAATCACAGATCATAAAAATATATCGACAGTGTTGCCACCACAAATGATACGTGAGAATAATAGTCACGAGTATAATTTAATTTGCTATAATTCTCACAATATGTAATACGTACACTCTCATCACGAAGTGCTTCCCCTACCATTCTCGATCCGCTATCGCTGTTGCTTCGCCATTTCGTACTTATTCATATTTTATTTCCAAATGTAATTTTAGTCTGCTAATAAATTCTGTCGTGAATACTTCTCTCTTACTCTTTTTCGTTCCTTGTCTTTACCGCCTCACATCAAGTAAGTAGCAGTTGATGAGTGAGTCAAACAATTAACCAATAGTTCTAGCATGAATTTATCAATACAAATCGATCATAATATCATATAATAAATCAGTTGATTCAAATGATATGAGCCAATCATGAATCAGCTGATTGAAGTGATCGAGTTGAAAAATTTACTGAACTACTGAACTAATTGAACTAGTTCAGTGAACTAGTTCCTTTGGTAAAGCAGACTCAATGAACTAAATCTGCAAAATGAACTAAAATTCCCATCTCTATTATCAATAACATCCTCAAAACTATCAACAGTTAATGGTAACTTTTTTTTAAGCAATATTTGACATCTGTAGTGGAAGATGTACCATGTAAAGGGACATCAGAATATTATTTTTCAGCGGTAAATCAAAATTCCAGTTGTGTATGTTGTTTGCTGTTGACATAGAGAACTTGCCAATTCTAATTTATTAATTCCTTGAGGTCTTGAAGATGTGGAAGATGATTGTATACTTGTATTATGTTAAGGGGCATCAAAATATTGTTCCAGATATCACTTAATGATGCATATGAAAAGCTTTTTATTCTACTCAGAGATATATAGCTGAAGAGAAGTTTATCACTCTATATACACTTAGATAGTGATGGCTGATTAATTAATAAGTATCAATAACTCGGAGTGTTGAAAAGTATCGGTACTCGATTCCATTATCGATAAGATATCGAAAATCAAATATTCTAATGTGATTCTGATTTCTGACTCAAATTTGGGAGGCGGGGTTTGTGGTTGGTGGGGAACCCTTACTTTGCTTTTGCTCCTTATTATCCTCCATCAGAACAAAATTGACAATAATGAATTACTTTTTTGAAAATGAAATTGAAACACAAATAACAACACTCAAAACTAAACTAACTAAAAGTATCGACAATTATCAATATTATTAATACTTGATACTACCTTATCGATACTTATCAACACTATTTTCTATCAATATATCGGATTTCAAAACGTTTTATAATATTCTCTTTGTCATATATTTGATTGAGCATTGGACATCTCTTTAGCTGTATGTCTCTGAGTCTACTATTGTAGTCTTATTAGATTCAAAAATATTCCATTTTTTTCCAAACTTGCAGCTTCTTCAAAATAAAGTATGAGCCAAAAGAAAAGAATGCTATTAGCTTTATAAAATGAGAAAAAAGAATTAGGTTAGAAATAGATTTTCTAGGTTATGGAAAGTGATGGCGAAGGTTTCACTTAAAGTTAACATTACAAATAAAATGGTAGAAAAATGGAGCCACCAACAATCATCAGATTGGTATGTTTGCATGAGGAATTCAAAGAAAATGTTCGACTAAAATTAACAAGAGCTATACTTCACTATAAAATTGCAATATTTTTCAATCTTTTTGCAGAATCAGCCACAGAAATTCTACTTTTTCAGGTGCTGAAAACGATAGTGCAGTTTTTATCTGGAGGAAACATATAATTATGGTCACGGAGCATTGATAGAAATTGTAAAATAAATATTTTAAGAAATGAAAAAATTGAATTACCTAGCAACCCAGTTTTTGTTGATGTTCTTTTTCAAAAGAAAATTCATTAATCGTGTGGCAGCTACCTCACATCAATGTAAAGGACTGAATCTCTTTTGTTCACTGTCACTCGGCACCATGACCATGTGAGAACAGTGGTGTATTTTGGGTGGGAGTGAGGTGAAAAGTTTAGGTATTCAGCCAGTATGGGTTTGAATCCTCGTGTCACCTGAATACCTAAAGAGGTGATCTCGACATAATGAGAGAGATGGGAACAACGCCATCTCTTGGACATGTAAACCAGTTGGTAGTTTTTCACCTCATCACCACCAAAACATGATGGAACTGTAGGTTGTGTGCCATGGAACACTCTGGTGTACACACCTACTAACCTGGCACCTTCGTATTGGCCGTATTATGCTCCGCTATACTGGGGGGGAGAGGTGTGGCAGCTACCACACATTGGTGTAAAGGACTTCATCTCTATCATTCACCATTACCCGGCGCCATGGTTGAGTGAGAACAGTGCTGTATTTTGGGCAGCAGTGAGACGGGGAGTTTGTGTATTCAGCCAGTACGGGTTCCAAATCCCCGTGCCGCCTGAATACCTTAAAATAGCAACCTTTATAATTAATTAAAGTAATTTGGGAGGTAAAAATGCTTTCAAAACTTCTTCAGAATCAATAGTCAATCTTATGTAATGAAATTAATAATATACAATCCACAAATACAATAATTACAGTGAAAGAATTAATATATCCACAGAAGATTTACAGACCGAGCCTATGCGGTGTGCGTCTTGGAGTATGATCTGCTGCATCACCAGGTGTAATAATTACAGTTCTGGAAACACACACACACAAAAATTAAAAGTTAATACCGAAGGTCATGGACCAGGCATAGTTAAATAACTCCAACAGTTGAGAGGTCTCATAAAATCATGATTACATTAAAAAGAAAACATGAAAATATTAAGCCAAAGCACTTGATAATGATCGAATGCTAAACAAATCGGCGTAAAATAATACATACGCACAAGGATGAACTTCATGGATAGACGTTTTAGGTTTTTTGTCAGCCTCAACCAGTTTCATTAAAAATTTAAAAAAAAATTGGGTGATCTGGTCTAGTTTGTAAAACATATTTCAAACCATCAGTAAGTATAAGAACAGTAGACAGCAGAGCGATGACGTGATATTATTTAAACACTCCACAGCTATTAAACTTCTGAAAGCGGCTATTAAGTTTCTTCAAGCAACTATTAAGCCTCTTTAAGCAGCTATCAAGCTTCTTTCAGCTATTAAAATGTACTCATCGAATCGGAACGAATTAAATTCATTATTAATTGATAACAATTTCAATTTCTAAGATTAGAAAAATTTTTATTTTGTTTCTTCCTTGATTTATAGGATTAGTGAAGAGGGTTTTTTTTTTACATCAAATATAACGCAAAAATGCAAAATTCATATCAATCGAAAATATGCATTTTCAATTCTTCTGAATTAGAACTGTATCGAGAATTTAGATTTCGTAGAGATGAATGATAAAGTAAAAGTAAGTCGAGAAGATGGAAAAAAAAAGGCACGAGAAGAAAATGAGAAAGGAGAGAGACAAAGAGAGGGAGAAAGTGAGTCAAACGAAGAGAAGGCAGAAAATAAATTTTTTCCTTTCTTGCGCAACACCAAAACCAATAAGCAATACAATTTTTATAAACTTACTTTCGATAACTTTGTGCTTCTTTCTTTTCCTGTTCCTCTTTTCTGGCTCTTATTTCTTCTTCAGCGACCTTCATTTGATTCTCCATTTCCTTCAAATGGTCTTGTGCTTTTCTTTTCTTAATCGAATCCGATTTACTACTCTCCTTAATTGAGAAGAACATAGGTCCCAGTTCGGCTAACCATTGGCCATCAACAGCAGTCACACATTGCATGTATTCCTATAAAGAAAATTAGAAAGTTTTTTAATTTTTTAAAATACGATTTTTCAAAAAAATTGCCAATTTATTTGTAACTAAATTCTAAATTCTGCCATAATTAAAAAAAAATCTGGCTTACCTTGGCGGTCATAATCAATTCGTGATATACCACGTAATCAGGAGTGAAACCCATGCCGTAAAGGGCAGATGTTGGATGCAAATGACACGGCATACCCGTACGTAAATTTACATACTCACCGATACCTTTCAATCGAGCAGCTTGGTGGAAATAGGCTGAAACGAATTCCAACATACATTGATATGGCGGCTATAGAAAATACGAATTTTTTTCACTCCTTACTTTATTTAATAAGATCTTAATTACCCGAACAAATACATTTCCTTACGATATCCCATTCGTTACCGCACGAAATAAATTCAATTTTTTGCTGGTCTAAAATATCTTTCAGTTGTTGACGTACTTCGCGCACTTTACGCATGGCTTTCACATGAATGAAATGTTCATTACACCAATTGGACGAATATCTGCACAAAAATCAGCATAATGGATAAGCTATAACAAATTAGCTTATCAAAAAATTTGAAAAAGAAAAATTCTATTTTATTCAAGAATAAAACCACGCAATTTTTTCACGTCAACCTCCCGAGAAACATAAAAACTGACATCGTACATACGGTGAGTCCGGTAAAATGTCGGCAATATTTTGGTAAGTTGTGTATGATGAAAGTAGTACGAAACACCCCTTTAAAAAAGAATGTTAAGCAACTTTTTTTACTTGAATGAATTGGCGGTAACAGCTTTAACGACAACGACGTTGACTTGGAATTTACTGTTGATGGCAATGGTGTATAAAATATTACATAACCTTATTTGAAGGAAATATTTTTGAAAAAATAGCCTAGTAAATCACTGAATCCGTGACATGATTATATAAAATGTAAAATAGTCGAAATTAAAAAAAAAAAGTTAAAACCTTTACAACTTCTTCAATATGGCGTGTAGAGAAAATGTGGACTTATAACATTTTTGCAGTCTCATCAAATACTATCTATTATCAAAATACTGCCGACATTTTAGCAGACAGACTGTATAAGCCAGTCAAATCAGATCAAAAAGTGGTCTTTCACTCGATAAAATCAGGGAAAAGATTTTTCTTTGGAATACAGAAGTTTGAAGTGTCCTCTTGAACGGATTGAAAATCCCCCAAAATCTGGTCGCGAATTCACCCGTAAAAATTCATATACTTTGTTAAGCTGATAGTCCTACCATATATACGTATAATAGGTATAAATAAATAGTTCTCATTTTTTAACGACTGCGTATGGAAGAGGTTATATACAAGTTTTGTATGTCTATTTCTAAAACTAACGGAATTTTGTTCATTCAGAACAAATGTCTTACTTTATATATTTTAATGAAAGTACGCTTAAAATGTTCCTGACCATCCGGAGAATGTCCTAGGCTAATCACATTTGAAAATTAAAAAATTATGAGAGTGTAATTTAAGAAAATAAGAATTTAAAGATTGAAAAAATTATTGTCATACATTTGGGCATATCCACCAATGAGAGTTACTCATTCAGATTAACCCAGTGGGTTTTGTTGTTGTTATTAAATAAAATTCATGTGCGTTTGTGTTTGCGCGTGTATGTATGTATGCGAGTATGTTTATTTGCAACAACACCTCAAGTTCAGAACCACTCAGTAAAACAAGCACAAAGTTTTTGAGCATATCTTATAAACAAAAACGACTTCTGTAATACTATCACGTGACCATAGTTACATATATATTTAGCTATGCGTATATTTTAGTTTCAATCTAACTATAAATCATTTGTTTTCATTATTTTGCACCTGATTAATTGATAATTTCCGACACATTTACGTGTTCATGTAGATCTGGGTATTACTACTACGAAGCAGCATCGAATACTTACAAGTCTGTTATATTTCAAGGACGGTTTTAAGATGACCCGGAAGTTTATAGTTCCCTTAGGGGTTAAGTTATGGATAAAAAAAAATTCTATATTCATAATTATGTCTTTTTCATTGACAGTCTGACAAATAAATATGAATGAAACTTTTTATTTTCTTGCACAACTTCACTCCCAAGAGAGCTATGGCTTACGAGTTATCTTAAAACCTTCCTTGGAATAAAACAAATACGCTCAAAAAGTTTATGCTTGTTTTATTGAGTGGTTCAAAAGTTAAAGTGTTGCAAATAAACATATACGCCCATACACACACACGCGCACTAAAATAAATTTTTTTCCGTTTTTATATATATATAGTAGGCCTATTAGCTTGACCAGATATAATAGTGTAGTAAGTATAGAGTAGACTAGGCCTCATTTAGCATAATACCCTTTATTAGGAGTATGTGCAAACTGTTGCATCACTTTTTGAGCTTTCCATGGCACTTACAAAAAAATGTAAAAATGTTAAGATATTTTTGTTGTTGACAATTTTATGTACTACATTATTTATTCGAAAAATTTTTTGGTATCTTTATTAGGAAAAAAGTAAATCACTAAAAACTTGTAAAACAAATTTTTGGGGGTGAAGCTGTGACCAGATTTTCAATATGTTCAGAAGGGCATCTCATACTACCAGATTCCAATAAAAATCTTTTCCCTAATTTCACTGAGTAAAAACTTAAACATCTAATTTGACTGGACTAATGAGAGAGAAAAAAAAACAAACCGGAAAAGGCTCCCATTTCAAACACTAAAAAGTATTGAAAACTAAAAAATTCAATAGAACTTAAAATGAAATATGAATTATTTTAGTTTGAAAATTAATATAGAATAACCGAGGCCATTTTGGAAAATGGTCCCTCTGAATTGACAAGATGGGCGAGAAACCTGTCAAAAATTAGACATACGAAAAAACTATAGTAAAATTCTGACATCATATTTCGAAATCAAGAGGATCGACATGCTAAATTGAAGATAGGTCGAATTTTTTTAAACAAAGGTAAATAACTAACGTAAAATTATCAACTACGGTTTTCGAAATAAAATGAAGAAAACAAAAATTTTTGAGAAATTATTCTCATCTTTGACTTATTTTTTTCGTCGTTAAAATAAATTAGAAACAATTATTCAGCCTTTGCGTATTCTGCAACCGCCACAAATTACATAAAATTACTCACGTTTCTTATCTATAACGGTCAATACAAGTATAGCGATCACAATTTCATAAATTGGTGGAAACGTACTTGTTTAATTTCCACTGGTTATACACGTTCAGATAGGTTAAATGATCGGATTCTGGAACTTGGAATTTCTCACGAATACCATCCGCTTCCTCTTCTCGACCTTTAGGTCGGTAAAATATCGAGGGAACCGAAAGCATCGACACTGCAGTAGAACATCAAATGAGTAATTTTATGCTGTTACAATTTCGTGCATACAAATACATGCTATTTACATTACCGATGATCAGCACTTCTGCGGTACATCCCATACTAGATGAAACTATCAACATTTGACACTGCGGCGGATCAAGAGGAAACTCCGCCATTTGCCGACCCAACTTCGTCAGTGTGCCGGTATTGTCTAACGCACCCAAAATCCACAATTGATACAACGAATTCAAAATATTATCCTGAAAGAAATGAAAATAGTTCAGTTCAGTTACTGACCAAAAGAACCCATATACTCTGTTCATATTAAGGAGGGGAAGAAGTTGGAATCACCTACTGACGTGGCAGTCGGTTTGGGAGAGAAAAAAGGTATGGTTGCACATTGTTATACAATGACAAGTTTCATTTTGTAAACAAACATCGTGTTTCGAGCAGACAAGTGTGGATATGGTATATGACTTTACGCACTTCTTAGCATGAATAGAATATAGTTAAAGGGCATTTCATTTTCAAAAGACTGAGCAAATAGGTGTGATTTGCGAACAATCTTGAGATCACGACTACCGGTGTAGCTTCAGGATACTACCGCTAAGTAAACAAAACTCTGACGCAGAAACTTCGTTGAAAGTAATCTTGTAAAATTAATTTTTCCTACTGCGTATTTGAATTTGAAATGAATACGAAAAATTTTGTTTCATCAAAATATATGGAAGAAAAACTAATTCCAGTCGCTTGAAAAACATATGCATCGATATCTTTCAACCGAAATAGAGAACAGAAATCAAGAAATGAACCAATTTGAAGCTCTTAAGAGATTTAGAAAAGATATTAACATGAAATTCAGAAAACATACACCTCCGAGCGGATTGGTATCACTTTTACAACCATCTTTCAGCACTAAAAACGGATAAAATTAATAAATCAATCAAAAATTGAACCTCATCGATGTCAGAAAGTAAGTAGGTATACAAAAATTAAGGCGAATTTCAAACATTCGTTTTCGCTCTGGACTAACATCAAATGAGAGAAATCTAACAACCGAAAAAAATATGAGATACATTCGAACTCAAAAACACAAAAATCACAATCATCAAGAACTGATAACAAGAATAAGATGGATCATGAGAAATAGTATAGTTTTTTGTAAGCTACGTAGCGTATTTTAGTAGTAGCATACGCTCAGATCATCACATTACAACTATAAAAAAATGGAAAATTTCATTTTTTCTAATACTTAACAAAGACATCATTATAATTGATAGAGTTTTCGAATTTAGTAAACTCGCTTTTTTGAAATATTAATGTTTAGCAGAACAGGACAAGAACTGAACAAAGTGATTAAGAAAGTACATACTTCAAGATCGAAAGACGATAACAGAATAAATATTTGGAGGAAAAAGGGAAATACAAACGATATTGTTTTTATTAGTTAAGTGTATAAACGAAGAGAATGCCTAATAATCTGTTAATTTTTTAGAAAAGTGGATATGGGTAAAAATATAATCTTTCCGAACCGAAATAAGAATTAGTTGCAGACAAGATGACCAATTAAGGAGAACATTTTACTACGACTCATTGTTTATACCTGTGGAGGGGGATCCATGAAATGAAATTGCAGCAAATCTTGAACACCGAGAGATTTGAGCAGAAGAACGGTATTGGCGAGATTTGTTCTTTGAATTTCTGGAACGGTGGTGACGAGTAATTCGTCTTTGTACTGACGTTCGGTATATAACCTGTAAAAATACGAACATAAAGGTACTTAACTTCATCGTTTAAAGTATGATAAAAATGAGGAAATGGTAACAGAGATGGAAACTTGGGCGTTTATGCAATTCATCAGAACTAAATTACAGACAACAAATATTAATCATTTGAATGCGAGTAAATTCAAAATATCTAAAACTCAGTTTGTATCAAATATGAAATCGATACCTAAAACACTGACCTGGACCGGTACGTCCAGCACGTCCAGAACGTTGATTCGCATTCGCCTGACTGATTGGATACACGCTTAATGCGTCCATACCGATACGAGGATTATAAACTTTCAATTTACAGTAACCGGAATCGACAACGTACATGATACCATCGACTGAAATTCAAAATAACAAAAATTAAAACAAATTCATTATATATATTTTGAAATTACTATAATGAGTCTAGTTAGTTTTTATCTTAATTTAAAAATAAGAACAATAAATCGTGGCAAGTAGAACTCGGAATTAAAACAGAAAAATCAGAGATGAAACAACTGAAGATTGGAAACATTAATTGACATTAGTGTCAAAGTAAACAAAATACGGGGATCGCGAATTAACAAGAAAATATTTATTTAATTTTTAGTCTTTTTCATCTTTTCATGCCTTTTTGAGAAGGCATTTTCATGTTTTATTGAACTGGAATTTAATACGCATATAAATAAAGAAAAATTGGGAAAATCACTCCAAAATAATTTTTCATTATTAATCGAAATCCATATAGCCTAAACATACTTCGCATTGACATAGATAATCATAATAACTCATTGTCTGGCGGAAAGTCGACCGGAACGAAATAAACATAACAAATACAAATTTCAAGCCTTGTTCCGTGCAGACAATGCATACATGCAAAAAAATCAAACTTTTCTTCAGCAATTTACGCACCTGTCAAAGAAGTTTCAGCGATATTAGTAGCAACAACACATTTTCGTAAACCTCCTTCAGCTTGCTGAAAAATTTTTGCCTGGAGATCTGACGGTAACTGCGAATATATGGGCAATATAAGCAATTTCGGAGCAGTATCGATTTCACCTAGCCGTTCGGCCAGCACTTCACATGTTACTTCAATATCTTCTTGACCAGGCATAAATATCAGTATATCTCCTGCAGAAATTAGATTAAATACAATTATTTACGGACTTACAGTTTTCTTGCTGTTGAATGAAACGCATTTCCAAATCTCGTACCTTCATTTTGCTGCAGGTGAACTTGTAACGCTTGTTTGACGGCAGCGTCTACGTAGTCTTCAACTGTATTTCTGCTGAAAAATAAATCAACAGGAAACGTTCGACCAGGAATTGTGAACGTTGGAACGTTACCGAAGAAGTTAGCGAACTTTTCCGCATCCATTGTTGCTGAGGTAACGATTAATTTTAAATCTAGTCGACGAGCGACGATCTGCAAAAATAAATCGAGTAATTAAATAACTATCAATAATCCAGAGATTGCTGACAGTTGTACAAAGCGAATGAAGTCTCACCTCTCTTAAAATACCAAATAATACGTCAGTATTCAATGATCTTTCGTGGGCTTCGTCCATAATTACGGCACTGTATGCGTCTAAATCTGAATCACGTAGTGACTCTCTCAAAAGGATACCATCTGTCATGTATTTGATAACAGTTTTCTAGAAAAATGATAAAGAAAGAATGAATACAAAATCGAAATGGACAGAACATTAGAATTGGACTTATTCATACAATTAAATTACTTTTAAGATAATTTAATGAAGCCGGAAAAAAATCATCATGTATTCCTGTAATAGATACCGTTCGGAGAATTTATTCAACAAAATAAACAAGACTTAGCGGTACGTGGAACCTAGGTGTTTTTGAAATCGTGTAAAATTTATTAGCTAATAGAACTACCGATTTCATTCAACATCAAAAATAATTACACAGACTACTTCGAAATTCCGCACATATTTGCTTGTGAGAGCAAAAATAATAAAATTCAAATGATTTTAAAATCATTGAAAATTTTTAACCAAAAGCAAAGTTTATTTGAAACAAAATGGAAGAATATGCGTCGATGCTAGTTTACATCTCTTCCTTGAACGGTCAAAAATGTATACTTTGAACTATGACAAATTTTTTGGGTTAAACTTTTGAAAAATTCCGATGGCACGCCAGTCAGAAAATTAGATTTTGTTTGGAATAGGTGGACAGAATTTCAAATTAGGGCGTATTCTAATTTCAAGATTGTCTTACATTATTGCATCAAATACTTAAAGCATAAATGGGATAATAGTAAGAAAAGTATGGAACAAAACGCAGACTTTACCTCAGACGTACAGTCTTCAAAACGAATAGCGTATCCTATTTCCTCACCCAAAGCTGTACCCATTTCATCGGAAACACGTTTCGCCACAGACATAGCAGCGACTCGTCTAGGCTGAGTACAAGCTATCATACCATTCTTGGTGAGCCCTTCTTCGTGCAAATATTGCGTCAACTGCGTCGTTTTTCCACTACCAGTTTCACCGATTATAATTACAATACTATTTTCACGAACAATATTTACAAGCTGCATCAGTAGAGAAACATTTGGCCAAATTACGACAATAACAACGTATTTGGTATTACACAACAATTTTAGATCAACTCACTTCTTGTCTTACAGCAAAAACAGGAAGATACTCTCTCTGTTGAGCCAAAGACTTTTTTTTAGCAAATTCACTTTTCGCTTCTGTCGTTTCGGTCATATGTTGAGCAAATTTCTGACTAGTTTTGTAATCGGCTGTATCGTCCTCGTTCATTCCCTCATCCTGCAAGTACGAAAATACATAAATTGGACCAAGTACACAATTTAAGGAGAAAGGACACCAATAAATACTCGAGAATACCTCTTCCTCTTTCTTCTGCACTCCCATAATATTACCGATGGCTGTTCCAGCTACTTCCCAATGCTTTTTCTGCGCTTTTCGACGCTCTTTTTGCTCGCGAAATTTACGTACTAGAAGCGATCCTTTTCGAGCAGCAATCGCCATATCAGAAGTTTTGTCCTGCGATCATTGTTACAAAATAAGCAAGCTTAACATGGGACAGAGAAGTGTTCCCACAGAATCCCGTAAGTACTTACCCGAACGGGAATAACAGGTTCTGGTTGTTTGGTAAACACGATACGACCATCCAAAAACGGTGGCACAATGTTATGCACGAGTAAATGAACTCGTGAAATGGCTTCGTCATCAATATCTTCGTCACCACCAATGGATTGTACAACGCCACTGGTTAACATACGATTTCGTTCCCATAATTCATTGTCCTAAAACATTGAAAAGTCAAAAATGAAATAGAACCGTCAGGGTCAAATTATTGTAACCGAATTTTTAAGTGCATCGATCTGAGGAGAGTATGAAACTAATTAAGGAATCAGTTTTAAGGATGGTAAGTAATGTGAATTAGCAAAGAATAAGATGAATAAACCAGAAAGAAAATATCACACAACATTAGAGAATGATTCCAAAGGTAAAATCAAATAATTATCCTTGTCAGCATACTTAAACACTCCTCAATCAACTAAAAGAAAATATGGGTAATGGAACGAAAAAAGCGGATTTTGAGAGCAACGTGTATAAGCTTTTACGCTTTAGATCATAAGAAGTGAAACTTTTCGTATACAAACTCAGGTTAACCTTCGAACTGTCGGATCGCCGAGGAATAATGTCGATTTTTGGCTTAATGTTCCAAGTTTCTAGCGCTTCTGGGACGAAAAGCTCAGATAAAAATAAAAATACCCTACAGAAATATTTTCACCAACACTTTGAGAAATACCACGAATATTATATATCAACAAATTACACTTAAAACAAAAGGCGTCGGGGGGGTGAGCTAGAAAAGTAAACTTTAACTTCGTAATTTTCGCTGCGTCGGTTAAAAAGCATAACCGCCGATAAGAATTCACTAACAAAAATAATACCTTGCTAATTTCTCGTTGTTGGGCCGACATACGTTTCTTACTATTTTGCTGTAACTGTTGCTCTTTTTTCTTCGTATATTCTTCGCTAATGTTTGAAAACGCATTATTATCGGTGTCCAGGCCTTGATCCATTAAATACCATTCTCGATCCAATCGCTGAATTTCTTCATCCCATTCTTGACGATCTGTATCACCATCCCATTTTATGTCACCTAAACAAAGAAGAAAAATTGTTTACTTCAAAG
>WOFM01000543.1:939852-1072134 GCA_011428145.1 Ericerus pela | reverse complement strand
GGGTTTAAATAAATATACTATTGTTGGAATCAATTGGATTTGTTAGGGGATGCTGATGTCAGTAAAAGAGGCAGAGCAGCGATGGGGAACCTGTTGTAAATGTATGATGTGAATTGTGAAACAAAATATGGACCACTCGGTTTACGATAGGCGCTAAAAGACCGACGCCCATCCACAGTCCAAAACCAAATATCAAAAATTTTGAGGGTTATGTCAATTAAGACTATTGGCCAAAAAGTTGATTTGCTTGAAGGATTCTCGTAACAATATTTTGGAAGGTATTCTGATCAAGTGCTTTAGTTAATATATCGGCCACTTGATCAGGTGACCTAATATCATTGAAGTTTATCAATTTTTGTTGAAATGCTTCCAACAGTGCGTAGAATTTGATCGCGAGGGACCTGGATCATTTCTGGCCTCCCCCAGATGCAATGCGGGACGCAGATATATTGTCCTCGTACACCTTCACTGGTTTGGTTACAGAGAAAACGCTTTCCATAAGTCTCCAGATCACATATATGTCGTCAAGTGCATCATTCAATGCAATTAACTTGGCTGCAGTTGACAAAGTTGCAACCGTGTGTTGCCAGTGAACGGCCCAATTTAACAAGTCTCCGTTTACAAAAATCATGAAGCCGGTTGTGGAGCACCCTTTCTCCAAGTTATTTATGTCAATGGGTGAATCGTCTACGTCTTGTGCATACAACGCATCAACAAAAGCTTTGATATGTGTTTGGTCGGAGTGGAAGACCAGAGAGAAGTCTCTTGTAGTTTTTAGGTATCTAATGATACAACAAACATAATTTTTTATTTCATTGTTGGAGGATGCCTGAAAATGGGATAGGTAGTTGACGGCGAAAGCAATATCCGGGTGGGTCAGTCTTGCCACATATAGTAGATTCCCAATCATAGCCCTATATTCGGTATTGTCAATTCCATTTGACATATTAATAGCGTCAAATACCCCCGAATGGATAAAAAATGTAAATGATTCTTTTCAAAAAAGATTTACCATGAAAATAATTGATAACCCGAGATTTTATTTATGATTCGAGATCATTAGAGATAGAAAAGAAAATACAATAAATTTAATACAATCAAGATATATAGAAAAAATATTGAAAAAATATAATCAAAATGAATCATATTTCATAAATACCCCAATAGAAACATCTTTGAAAATTGAAGAAGATGAAAACTGCACAGATGATACAGAATATCGTTCAATGATTGGCCCGATATTTCATTTGCTGTAAATTTTTTCTCAAGATTCCAAACAAAATCAAACTAAAAATTAAAAAATCATGTGAGACGAATATTCAAATATGTAAACACGACAAAAGAATTCTCAATTAAATTCACATCGGATAGTAAAGGCATACACTCTTTTGTTGATGCATCATAAGCCCCAGATGTAAAATATCATGAAATTAAAATATCGAATTTAAATTTAGGGAAATCTATATCAGGATTCTTAATATATTTAAATGGGGACTTAATTAATTGGAATGTAAGAAGACAAACAATCGTAGCTACAAGCTCAACTGCTGCTGAAATAATTGCAGTATTTGATGCTTTGGACGATATACAAGTTACATTCCTTTTACGAAAAGAAATATTTGAAGAAAATGACCCAGTAAAAATATTTGATGACAATATATCAGCCCTCAAAATAATGTCGGGAGGAGCTAAAAAATGAGCAAGAGCTTTAATGATAAAATGTTATGCTATTACACAATTGGTGGAGGATAAAGAAATTGAATTCAAAACTGTTGGTACGAATTCACAATTAGCAGACATGCTAACAAAAAGTCTTGATAAACAAAAATTTAGAAACCTAGTCGACTAAATATTAACAACATCAAATCTCTCACAATAAAATTTCTCGAATTCATAATAATTATATGGGAAAATCATTTATTTCAAAAGGGGAAGGAATACAAATATTAGAAGTTAACAATATGTCAAGTCACAGATCGCTGAATATAATAATCTCATTTTTTGTAATATAGTACATGAAGAAAAAATCACATGTTCAAACAAAATTAATAATATATTATATTCTTTAGGCCAAAAAATACTTGTTGAAACAAAATTTATTTTCGTGTAGGTATTCATTGTCATCTCTACAAATTCAACGTTCGAATGAACAGAGATTTGAATACAAATCATCGACATGATTTCACACGTTTAGTTGATATTAGTTTATCACATTTTGGAACACCCTTATTCAACAAGTATTAAACAAATTTGAACAAAACTTTTCTCGAACAGCATGAAATATCGAAAAATACCCGAATCGAAATACGTTACTGTAAAATAATATGTCAATAAATAACTTCGAAAATACATCGAGATATATGTTACTGTGAGAATGATAGCAAATTATATTATACATTGGCTTATTATTCTCACATATCATTTGTTGTGGTAACACTGTTTTTAGTATTATTTGTAATCTGTGATTTTATGTTTGAAACCCAACTGTGATAATATATTTTGTGTGCCACTTGTCGCTCATCAAATGTTGATGAATTAACATCTTCACCATCTTGTGTGAAAATAAAAGTTTGTGAAAGTGAATATTTGGTGTATTATTTATGTGTTTGTAATATGTGTGTCTAATCTTCTTTCGATGTCATCGTTCAACTAAAGTCTTTCGTCGTCATTTTTGTCTAGTTCGACCAGTTGATAATTCCTATTTCTTCACAGTTGAGGTCACATAATAATCTAGTAATTTTTTATTCTTTATGTAATTTATTTTATTTATTTTGTTTGGGAAATGAACATTAATGTATAATAATATGATAATTGAAAATTAATTATTTATAATATTTGTTCTCGCGATAAAACATGTTCGCTCGTTTTGTTGGACTGTGGGGGGGTGTTGTTCTGCACTCCACCTACGCTCGCTCACTAACATATAGCGCAACTACTCTCGATAACGCGTATTAACAATATTCAGGTTGTGCGAACAAACACGACTTTTTTCATTCGTTCACCTGAGAACGCTGAAACTCATTTCCCACTCAAACTTTAATCTCTAAATGGAGGGAGATCGTTCATCTTCCTCAAACTTGTAATTTATACTTTAAATCATTGCATTACAGTATCTCTAACTAACTTGTTTCTTTTCTTGGATTTCAACCTCACTTCAATTTTCATCAAGGATTCCCAATGGGATTCCAATTCCCCAAAAATTATTAGGAATTACCAGCCAGAAATGTTATTTCTAGAAATCACCCAAGACTGACAAAAAGTAAACTGTTTTTTTTAAACATTTTTTGCAAACCTGGGACCCATATTCACAAACCTCACTTTAACCTCCCTTCACTTAAATTTTACTTCGAAAAAGTTTTTCGCATAATTTTGTACATAAAAATGTGGGAACATTGTATCTCTTATGAAAGTTCCAATGTAAAAATGAAATGTTACCACACTCTTAAATACAAAATTGTGCCAAAAGTCATTTTTAAGTTGAGTTTAAGTGAAGGGAGATTGGCCTGATTGTTCATTTGACTCTTCTTATTTATATTTTTGTGCTCACTGGTCTGGCTATGCTGTAATTGATTTTACTTTACACTTCTTATATTTTTTGTGGACTCTGTTGTTCCAAGTTTGACTGCCTGTTATAGTAAATCATTTGTCGTGATATTTTACTGTTTTAATTCGATATTACACTCATTATAAGCTTTTATTCTACTCATTACTGCAATTTTAAAATATAACAATACTGCAGCCAACCTTTGGAAATTAAATAGTATTTATTTCGCATGAAGCTAAAGCCAAAAAATAATAGCTCTGTTTGATAGGATTACACCAACTTACACCAACCTACACCAGGAGGACAATTCCACAAATGTAGGAATGTTATATGAATTTGCGCAATTTTACTTGAATATTTGTGGAATATCCCTGCCTTTGTAGGTTGGTGTAAGTAAGTTAGTGTAATCCTATCAAACAGAGCTTATAATAATAAAACCCTATCTTCTAAAAAAAAGGAGTTTTTAACATAAACTTATTTAGTGATTCTTTTCTTCAAGTAATCTAACATAAATGGCGATAATACCACTGTTTGTGATTGTTTTGTGTTCCTCAAACACTTATTAAAAAAAAAAAACAAAGAGATGCCTATCTGTTAACAAGAAGTACTTTATCTATGTAGTAGCGAGGCCATCTTGTCTACCTTCGAGGAGATATGTATTTATATAAATATATGATGGAGACGACATAATACTGGTTTTGGTGCCACACCTATGGATAGGTCTGTCAACGTCACTTGTGTTGTAACGGAAATCCCACCTTCTCTCTTTCTTCATCATTACGAACACATTATATATATATGTCACACGTACACTCTCATCACAAAGTGCTTCCCCTACTATTCTCGAACCAATAACGCTGTTGCTTCACCATTTCATATTTCGTTTGTAAAACATATTTTAGTCTGTAATAAAATGTTGTTAAAGTAAAAAGTCTCAAGTTCTTTCGATCCTCGTTCTGTACGCCTCACATCATGGTAGCCATCGCTGCAGTAGAACTTTGAGGAGAGACTTGAAAAATCCTGAATTGATGGATAAATAATTTTTTGAATTAATTTACTGTTGTGCGAAAATTTTTTCATGTTTTCTGTTGAGTAATACACGAAGTATTTACCGTGTTTTTCGAAAAATTTAAACTCGAATTTAATTTATTTTTAATTTTTGAAAAATTCAAAATTAAATTGAAAATTTGAAGCTGAAGTTCGGGACTTAATAACGGCCAATCCTGGAAATCATCGAACGCTAAATCCAGTAAGGACTGCCAAAGAGATCGTGTGAACAGCCAGAGGAAACCTGCTCCCATCATCGAGGACTCATCATAGATCCACACATCGAAGACCCAAATTTTTTGGCCAACTCCAAACAAAATTCAAGCAGGAAGTACAGCGGTAGCCAGCGGAGCATTGAAAACAGAAATCATTCGTCGACACAACAGAAATATTAAGGTAAAAATTTTTTTTGTAAAGGTAATATTTGTTGAAGTTAATTATTTTTCGTGTTTGTGCAATTATTGTATTTGAACTGAGGCGTGAAGAGTAAAATTTTTTAATAATTATTTATGTTCCCTACAATAAATTTGTTTTGAAGGAAAAATTGGGGAGTATAATATTGAAAAAGAAGATTTAAAGGAATTAATAAAAAAGTTTGAAGGTGAAAAAGTAATTGATATAAAAATTCAAACTTATAATTTACCATATGTTAAATATTTTACGGGAGAGATAATATTAGAATCATTTGTAGTAGACATATCCGGAAGAATCGAAGATATTAGCAGTTTAAAATATATTAAAATTTTAGAATCGTCAGTAAATTATTTTTCGAACAGAATTTATAGTTCTGAAAAATCGAAGGATAAATTTATGAACAGATTCTTTAATTAATTAAATAATAAAAACTGGATAATAACGAAATAAATAAAAAAGAGAATAGAGAAAAGGAACCAGAAAAAACGAATAAAAAAGAGGAAAATTTAATAAAACAAATTGAAAAAGGGTCAATAGAGAATAAAAAATATATAGCTATAGTTAATAGGGAAAATAGTGTGTTAGGTTTTCGAAAAATCGAAGAAAATATGGCATTCCCCAATGAAATCAAACCCATACAAGCACCTTTGGGAAAAGTATTTAATGGGAAATATTACTTAGACTGGCGTAGGATGATTATTTTAGCCATAAGGGGAGCCGGGTACTATGATATTTTTGGAGAACACGAATTTTTACAATCATATATTAATCACATAGATGATCTAAATTTCAGACCCGATAAAGATATGATGAATTATTGCAAAATGCAAGATAATGCTAAAGCATTTGTATTAGAAAGAGTGTCAAATGAAATTACCAAACAAATAAGGGACTGCAATACTGCAATTTTAATGTTGAAAAAATTGGATAATATTTATGGCACTAAAACTTTGGTAACAGCTAATGTGGCGAAAGCAAAGTGGATGGAGTTTAGATTTCAACCTGGTGGAAATATGAAAGGTTTTTTGAAAAAATAGGATGAACTAGTAACTGACGTAAGAGATAGTGGTAAAGAAGTTACGGAAGTAGAGGAATTAGAAAATTTGCAATTAGCTTTATGCTACGAACAAGCAATTGCAAAAATGCAATTTGAAAATTTACCTCCAAATGAAAAAAATATAGATATCTTTAAAAGAATATTGAGAGAGGACTCTGACCAAAAATTTAGGGATCAGACCTTGAAAAAGCAGAATAATAATAATAATAATCAATCAAAAAATAATTTTAAAAATAATGGAAATAATAATAGATATAATTATAGGGGAAGATATAATAATTGTAGAGGTAGGAATAATTATAGAGGTAACGGCAATGGTCATAATAATTATAGAAATGGTAATAGAAATAATTTTAATAATAATGGTGGTAATAGTAATGGTAATGGTAATGAAATAAACCAAAACAAAATAATAATACGAATAATAATGGGAATAATAGTAATGGAAATTATAGAGGAAATAATTATAGGAGTAATTCGAATTATAGAGGTAATAACTATAGAGGAATGGTAGAAATTACAATCAAAATAATACGAAATGTTACAAATGTGGGCAATTTGGGCACATAGCACAAAATTGTGGTAATAATAATCCACAACCAAATAATAATAATGATAATTCTAATAATAATCAAGGAAATTATCCCCCAAAAACAAATGTAAATCAACCTAGTAATAACAAAAAAGATAATGTGGAACAGCAAGTGAAAATGTCTTGCATGATCAAAAGATTCAATCAGAATAATAACAAATGGTTATTAAATGAATTAATTAATAATAATAAAAATTATGATAATGAAAATTATACAATATTAAACCACAAAGCAATTTTGGACGGGGCTGCAGAGGTACATCTAACGTCTGATTTTAATAAATTAGTAGATGTTAAAAAATTTGTGACCCCAATAAAATTGCAATGTGTGGGAAAAAATACATTTTTATATGCCACTCATACAGGTAGGATGGTGATCAAAGTCAAAAATTTCAATAAAATTCAGTCATTGATAGAATTGAACGATGTCCATTATGTGCCAGATCTAAACCTAGATATTATTTCAGCAATAAAAATCACAAATACTGGAATAATCAATATCGACCAACAGAAAGATATTGCAAATATATATTTTATTGAAAATGCAGAAATAATTATGACTGCAAAAAAGGAGGAAGGAATTTTTTATATATATTATAATATCGAAAATAATAATAAAAAACAAATAGAAAATAGTAATAGGAACCCTCAAAATATAATATGTACCCCAGTCATTCAGAATATAGATGATGAATGGGATGATTTTACAGTAGAACTAGAAATTCAAGATGATGATACAAATACTGAATCACCTCAGGGGGTGAAAATGATTAAATAATAGAAGAAAGAAATGAAAACAATATCGATAATAATAAAACACAAATAAATAATAATATTAATAAAAAATTGATAATACATAGGGGGCTTGGGCATTTAAATGCCAAATATCTGCAAAAATTAAAAACTTTAGCAGTTGGCATTCCCAAAAATCTAAACTTTAGGGATGAAGATTTTGTAAATTGCCAAATATGTTGTATTGCCAATAACTCAAGGTTAGGTCATACTGGAATTAGAACTAAACCAACTAGGAAATTGGAGATAGCATCCTCAGATATTATGGGTCTGTTTACGCCATCTATGGCAAACCAAAAATATATTTTAACATTTATAGACCATTTTTCCAAATACACCTTTGTCATGCCTATTGCCGGTAAAAGCCAAGTGACAAATGAATTTAAAGGTATTATAGTATCAATGGGAAACAAATTCCCTGAATACCCTATAGGTACTATAAGATGTGATAATGCGAAGGAATATACAGATGCCAAAATAATAAATTATTGTAATGAGATTGGCATAACGATGGATTATGTGGTACCGTATTTGCCGGAGTTAAATGGTATTGCCGAAAGGCAGAATCAAACTTTAATGAGGAGAGTACGAGCCATGTTAATTGATGCCAATCTTGATATAAAATATTGGTCCTATGCTGTGGTTACATCAGCTTATTTAATTAATAGATCCCCCACAAAAGCAAATGAAGGATTTAAAACACCCTATGAATTGTTCTATGGGAAGAAACCAAATTTAAAAAATCTTAAAGTCTTCGGGGCATTAACATATAGACATATACCTGTGGAAGTCAGAAGACAGAATGATACGAAGGCAAAATCAAAATCAAAAAATAAAATTGACCCGAAATTAGCACATAGGGCAGAGAAAAATATAATGATGGGCTATACAAATATGGGATACTGTCGTAGAGATCCTTATAACACAAAATCCTATATTTCATGTGATGTAAAAATGGACAAAACACAAAATATAAAATCATTAAAAATAAATAATAAACCCCTCACAATAAAATCAGCAGATTATGAATATGATTTGGGGATAATCAACCCAATTATAATGAATGTCAACATTAAATACAATAAAATATACATAGAGGACAATATTCCAAAAACTTTCTCTGAAATAAATACAAACCCATTTAGGGAGGATTGGATTAGGGCCATAAATGACAAATTCAATTCTCTCGATGACATGAAGGTATGGGAAATAGTAGATTACAATCGCCAAAAACTTATTGATACAAGATGGATTTTCATAATAAAATTTGATGAATTTGGAAATCCAAAACCAAAAGCGAGACTTGTGGCAAGAGGTTTTAAAGATCGAACCGAATATGGTATTGCCAAAACCCATGGCCCAGTAGCATCGATAGGAACCATAAGATTATTATTATCTATAGTTAATAAGGAAAAATTAATAATGGTACAATATGACGTGAAAACCGCATATTTAAACTCACCAATAATAAAACCTATTTTTGTAAGAAGACCTGAAGGGATAAATATAAACACAAACCAGGTACTCGAATTAAAAAAATCAATTTATGGATTGAAAACATCCAGCAAATCGTAGTATGACTTATTGGACATGAAAGTGAAGGATATGGGCTTTACTAGAACCAAAAGTGATAGATGTCTTTATACAATAATTAATAATGATGAAAAAATATACTTTTTAACATATGTGGACGACATATTAATTGCGTCAAACTCGCAACTGTCCATTACAAAAATAAATGAGGAATTGCAGAAAGATTTTACAATTACCATAATAAACAATCCTAGATTTTTTGTAGGTTTAGAAATAGTTAGAAACATCGATAATAATACAATAATACTTTCACAATATAAACACATAGATAAAATGTTTAAGAAATTTGGAATTTCAGAATTAAAAAATACTAATACCCCTATGGAAACGGGCTTGAAAATAGATAAAATAGAAAATGGTAGAGATGATACCGAATATAGGTCAATTATAGGAGGGCTATTATATTTAGCAAGACTCACAAGACCCGACATATTGTTCCCAGTCAATTTTTTCTCCCATTTTCAAAATAATTCTAATGACACACTCAAAAATTACGTAAAAAGAATTTTTAGGTATGTCAATACAACAAAAAATTATAATATAATATACAAATCGGAAGGGGATGGAATACAGGCTTATATTGATGCCTCATATGCACCCCAAGTTGACGAAACAAACATAGACCTAAATAATCTCAAAAAGGGTAAGTCAGTAACTGGATTTATGTTATTTGCTAATGGAGACTTGGTGGAGTGGAATTGCTCTAAGCAAACTATTCACGCCTCATCAAGTACTGCAGCAGAAATAATTGCAGTTTTTGACGCCTTAGATACGATAAAAGTCATACGTCATATGAATTATGAAATTTTTGGGGAAAAATTGATCGTAGATATAATGGAGGACAATATTTCAACACAAAAAATATGTTCAGGGGGTAGTCAGAAAAAATCGAGAGCTCTAATGATTAAATGCTACTAAATATTAGAAGCATTAGAAGAAAAAATAATATTTTTTAGAACTGTGAGTTCTGAAAATCAATTGGCTGACATTTTGACCAAATCTTTAGATCGTTCAAAATTCGAAAATATAATTGTCAAAGTATTAAACGACACTAACATATACACATTATATAATAATAATTCGTTTATTTCAAATTAATAATATGTTGAAAATTTTCCCTGCAAAGTACAAGTCGTCCCAAGTCCAAAATATAAGTCAAAACATGAAAATAGTTGCTGAAAAATTAACCTTCAATTATTGCAAAAAGAGTACTTAACAATACAATTTACTAGAAAATTCTTGCAAGAAATAGATACTCGATTTCTCAACAATTACAACAAAGAAAACAGCATTAAAATCGAGCAAGAATAAACCCTACAATTTGTATAATAAAAACCCTATACTTTTTCAAACAGGCGTGAGAGAAATACACGAAATATTCCCACATAATATGATGAAAGAAAATCCACTAACAATAAACACAATAAAGATTAAAACCCATTACATGACCACAATTAAGATAAATCGAAAAGGTTGCCTTATTATAAAACATGTTAGATGCCAGTTCAAATACAATAGCAATACAAGAAAGATAATAAGCGATGCAACGTATATTATTCTACAATCTTTCACATGTCATACTATTTAGATAAGATACGAAACGTAACGTTCCTTCAAATTCAACGAACTTATAATCGCAAATACCTTTGTCAATTTTTTTTCTTTTCCTTTAATGTAATATATGTTCCTGAATATTTTTTTTTCTCCTTTTATTTTTTTTCTCCATTCGAAATATACGATGAATGAATCATCTCATATACATAATATTTGAATATTTTTGAATGTTACCAATTTTTACACTTTAATAATATTTTTTTTTGCATACTACCATTTTTTATATCATATATTAATATTGAATATTCCATGCATGTTACCATATTATTTATTTATTTATTCATTTATTTTAATCAATTAATTTTTTTTTACTCTCGAAGCACAGCACAACAAAATTATTTCAGGAAACAAAGTTACCACAATAATGTTCGAATAATACAATGTCAATAATGTTTTTTATTTTTTATCATTATGCATATATTATTTTTGTACTTAAAATTTTTTTCTCTAATAATAATAATAATTCGTTTACTTTCAGCGTACAACATGATAAAGAATTCGAACGGTAAAATTTCAGGGGGGTGTTGTAACGGAAATCCCACCTTCTCTCTTTCTTCATCATCATCACGAACACATTATATATATATGTCACACGTACACTCTCATCATGAAGTGCTTCCCCTACTATTCTCGAACCAATAACGCTGTTGCTTCGCCATTTTATATTTCGTTTGTAAAACATATTTTAATCCGCAATAAAATGTCGTTAAAGTAAAAAGTCTCAAGTTCTTTCGATCCTCGTTCTGTACGCCTCACCTCAACTTGTTTTGCTTTCTAAAAATTTAATTGAAGGAAAAAATCGTAATATGCATTTGTTTATAATCACTGGTGTACAAATTACCCCATTCCGGAGAATCTGATTGGTTGATGTCGATTGATGTGGGGTAATTTGTACGCCAGTGTACACGTGGTCGATGTGAATGTTAACGACAGTTGATCCCATTGTAAAACAGTAGCATGTCACCTCCATCATACATATATCCTCTAAGATGTATACCAATTTATACGATGTATATTACTTATTTATCTATGCTCTCTTAATTCTTCAATCCATCGAAATTTAGAATAAAATATTATTATAATTTGAGTTAAATGTAAGTTCAAAATCTGAAGATTGTGTTAAGAATATGTGAATTTTGGGAAAATTTACTTTATTCGTGTATAGCCAACGATAGTCTCATCAACACATGATGAGTAACGATACAGGTACTTACTTTTCATTCATTTATATGTAAACTGTATCCTTTGTTGCTTGTAATTTTTCCATTCTTTTGATAGATCAACAAGTGGCCATTCCTGGCGATGATATTACTCCATTTATACAGAAAGGTCGTAACAAAACCATTCTTGGACCAGGGTTACGTCGAGTTGCCAACAAAGTATATGCATGCAATGCAGGAGTATTACGACATAGGCCTCCGAATACGTATTGGATTGATAGCCACAGAAAACGATATATTCCAGAACGAAATGAAATGGTTATTGGTATCGTTATCATTAAGCAAGGAGATTATTTTAAAGTCGACATAGGTTCAAGTGAGTCGGCACTTTTGTCATATTTGGCTTTTGAGGGAGCGACGAAGAAAAATCGCGTCAAATTGGATATAGGCGATTTAGTGTATGCTAAGCTACTGACGGCGAATCGAGACATGGAGCCAGAATTGGTGTGCATCAATGCTCAAGGCAAAAGCCACGTTATGGGTCCGCTGGCCAACGACGGTTACTTATTTCATTGCAGCATTGATCTTGTCCGCAAAATGCTCAATCCGGATTGTCCTTTTGACAAAATTGGTGATCACTTTCCTTATGAAATTGTGATAGGCCTGAATGGTCGAATATGGTTGAAAACTTACACCGTCAAATCTACTATCGCTTTGTCCAAAGCAATTTTAGCTTCAGAATTTTTATCATTTAGCGAAATACAAAAGATGTGTGATGATCTAATAAAACAATATGCTAATTCTTAACAAGTGTTATCTTAATTCTAATTGTTTTGTATGAAACGATCTCACATTTCGCATTAATCACTTGTTTATTTTATTCCAGAAAAGTTTACAAAACGTTATACATAATAGGCGTTCACATTTCGTGTTACAGCAGCAAAAATTACAAACACTGAAGTAAAACGTCGTAAAAATGAGAAAATTGCTGTGTTCGATTAAAAGTTAAAATAATAAATAAAAATAAAAAAAACGCAAATTTTTCTCTCAGGCGTGACAAAATAACTAATTTATTATCGGTGACAAAGGAAAAAAGAGGAGGCAGACAGCAAATAAAATATGGAAAAAAGCTGTACGGGATTTAATTGAAGAAAAAAAAAGAAAGACGGATGCCAAGCTTTAACGGCACTCCCACACTTTCACGGTTTTATCCACACTGCCAGTAACGACATAAGGTTGCGTCCTATGAAAATCTGAAATTAAGCGAAACGGTAAAGTAACAAAGATAGAACATGATGATAAACAATAATTAAAACAATTTCCAAAATCGTAAAACGTGTAGGGGCAAAAATGGAATTCTGTGAAATGAAACATTCCATATAAGTCAATACGCTGGGTCAAGTATTGCATGCGAACGGACCGCAAAAAGAAAAGAATACTTCGAACTATATTGACATGCGATGTTTCTGAAACAGTTTAACCGCATTTAACTCGAGAAGCCATCGGCAGTACCATGTGAGATTCGTTCAAATAGGATGTACTTTTTCCCCTCCATTCATCACTTCTTATTCAGTTAATTCAGAATTTTCATATAATTTTTCATTCATTTCCTTGGAGGTAAACATTTAAAAAATGGACGCCGAAATTTAGAATATTGTTTTGCAACTGAGAATACTGATACACAATTCTATCATGGGAACACGAAACAGTTGGTTGTTTTGTAAAATAAATGGGTCGGTTGTATTTCAAAGTAAAGAAACGCTTCATTTTCTAACACTTCGTATTTATTTATTTATACATTCAACGTTTCCAGCGAAACAAGATGTGGGATTTAAGACGGCACTGGATGGTGCTACGAATGTGATGCGAATGGGTGATCATGGAGAAAAGATTCTTATTCCTTATTTGTTGAAAATGTGACAAGTACCTAAATTTGATTTCCGTTTGAATAATTAGATAAAGAAGTTAATGGAATTTTTTTAACGGTAATTCTACAAAAAAATTTTCCCCGTCATTTTGCTACAAATACCAAATCTCGGTCTCGAATTTTACTTAGGGTCTTATGTATTTTGATAAATGATCGCCCACTCGAAGGATCTACAGAATTTCGCTAGATGTCAGCCACTTTGATCTTAAATCATATATTAATCGAAATACTTCCGATTATCACATTCAATCTTAGCAATATGCGAGTTTCGACGGTAAACTCGAGACAACTATAGGTAAACTGTGCGTCATATCATTTCTATCTAGATAATATAATGCTACATGAGGAGCAAGATAAAAAGAAGTCAAATTAGAGAAATTATTCTTGAAATCACCGGACAGTTTCCTCACCAAGTAAAGTCAGAAAAACTCAATTCATACTTACCGAGAGAAGTACAAAAATGCGAATGCGCTTCGATAGTTTTCGTGTTTCGTTTATTAACAATATCCCAAACTCTTAACGTTTTATCGTCGCTAGCAGATATTATGAATTTACCACCCGGATGGAACATCACTCCGCGTACCCAATTATCGTGCCCGTGTAATGTGAATAGACAAATTCCACTACCAACATCCCATAGCTACGAAAAATAGATGAAGACTCGATCAGTTAGGTATATTTTCTGTATTGTCACTTGCCGGTCGCTTTCATGAACCAAAATAAAAACGGTTTTGTTACTTTTATGGTTTTATCTCTTGAGCCAGAAACTAAGAAAGGACCTTCGTGCGTTCCTCTCTTATTGTCAGTCGATACGGACTCATTAATGGCAATCCGACAGGAATCAGTGGCCCAAGCGATACATTCGACCACATGCTCATGATCACGAAGTTCGGCCTAAAAATTAAGAAATACGAAGACGATTAGAAGACCCCATGATTTTTAAAAGGAAGAATATTGTTTTGTCTTTTTGGTTTTGTGTCATTTTAAGAGAGAACGAGTTTTTTTCGTGGCGACATATTTTTCTATATTTTATAATAAATATGATATTCCTTTTACTTGGAGCATCATACTAAAGAGCATCAAGATAGTGTACAATTTACGGAGTGCTGTAAATCCAAAAATGGTATTCGATACGACGGCGTTTCATACCTGTTTCTTCAGATCAGTTTTTCGAATACAGTATAATACCTTAGTTCCTTCATTTTCAGAAAACGATTTACAAATTTACATTTTTCTCGCTCCTGAATTTGTTTCTTCCTTCAACTAAATGGCAGAGCAGCAGATGCACTCAATATTCCAGCCGTAAAGCATAATAGGACATTTCATCGACAAAACTGATTCTTTCGACTCGAAGAGAAAAACCAAAATACCTCAAACTTAAAAATGAGGCTACGAAAGTACAACCAAAACAGAATAGATTTTTCAATAACTTTTAAAATGACACGAAATATTCTAAAATACTATCAATTTTTCGAAAATATTTTTGCATATTTTATAATACATATTTACATATGCATATTATGGGAGTAAATTTTGAGTTTTCTAGCACATATGAATTTTAGCAATGAATTCATTACAATATTCGTCAAGTATTTAGCATAATACTTTGCAGATCGCTGACCATACCTTACATTCCTTTGTACTGGTTAGCCATACACGGACAGTATGATCATTGGAACATGAAGCGATTAGGAAGCCATCTGGCGATACTTTGACTTGTCTCACCCATTCTCTATGACCAGAGAATGTTTTAACACAATATCTACGAAAAAAATACGTAATACACAATATAATTTGTTTAAAGTTGAAATCCCAAAAAAATAAATAGCAAAATCAAGTTATTTGAAAAACTAAGTCAAGAGATTAACATATTGCATTTATTTTGAAATTCAGAATGACAATAGAATTTTTAATGAGTACGTGTTACAGAGGTTTATTTTAAATTATTTAAGGGTAGCTATTAGCGCGTCATCTACTAACTCTTCGGGTATGAATTGAGAGTAGATTTTTAAATGCAAACAGAAGGATGTTTAGTGGCATAGTAAACGGTAGGAGTTGAAGAAAATTATTTTCAATCTTTAGTAAGAGAAGATTATGGGATTACAAACAAGGAGAGAATTTGTAAATTGAATGAAAAAGTGGATACCCAATTTTCAAGTTGGAAAAACCAGCTCATTTTCAAGCATGCATTTTGAGGCAGATTTCGATATGTATTTCAAAACTTCAAAACAAAAATTGGTCGAGACACGAGTATTGTGAAGATAAAGTCAACTAAAGTGAAAAAAAACAACAAAAAACGGTTGACATTCACTAAATGGAAAAAGCAAATTTTGAAACACAAATACAGATTTTAACTGCTGATACTGATTGCATATGTATACATCGAATAGATGACTGATTGATTTGGACGCAAATTATGACAAAAATATTTGCAAAAAAATATTGATTTGAACTTCTCGGAGAACTTCAATACAGGGATTCCGTAATCCTATCCTATACTATGATATTATGAGCAATAATATTATACACCTATGTACATAATATGTATGTATGTACAGGCGTTCTGAGGAACTAGACTGACAAAGTTGCTGAAAATCACCATTCAGAGATATTTGGGTACGAAAAAACGATCTAGATAGGTCTCAAGTTTGAGAAAATTCGTTGAACAGATATATGAGCATCTCAATCTATTCATCAGCAGCAAGCGATAAAAGGGACAATGAATAATTGTGATTAAACCTAAAAGTAACGGATAAGAAAGGTTTTATTAGCAAATTTTACTAGGCCTAAGCTGCGTATGACTATTATGATTTATGACTGATGAAGTAATCGGAGTTAATGCGATCTTAATTCTCGAGATATACGATAATACAATAATACCGAAGTCGAAGTATATATTTAACAAATAAATTGCTGAAATTGATCTCTAGCTTGATTTAAATCAACAAAATTTTTTTCATTTTCCACATCCGAGCAACGTTCGGTGAACCAGGTGCTAACATCGGAAGCAACCTCTAGACTTATCCGTACACAGTTTAACATTAAAAGACAGACACACTCGACGTTTTCCTCTAGATGGCGAAGAGGCTGAATAAAAAATATTGTTTGACTCTATTTTTCTGACGACGCATCCTTAAAATCTAATAAAAATTTTTTAACATGAATAGGACGACCGTATGAATGCAGTACAGGAATAAAACAAAATATGTAGCTACTCTATGAAATGCATCCAATCGAAGCTCATTCTCTCTTCAACAATTATTATCAAACTTGTGAACAAAATTCTCCTCCCCTCGATTTTTATATACTTGACATCAGCGTAGTCAATCAATAATTTCAAAATAGAAACAAAGGAGAGAAACAAATTTATTTCTATAAAATAAAATAAAAACTGAGTAGCCCTACTTATACAACAGAAATGAATGAAAGGGGAATGGGATCAACACGTAGTTTTTTTCAGCTCAGAAAGAATTCATCGCATTCATTCATCAATATTACATGATTATAGTTTTTTGGCAATAGTCTTCAATCGTGCGCCACAAACTTCCAAAATTATGTATGTCGTACACATATCTACACATACTAAAACGAAAGTGAAAAAAAATTAAATATTACACAAAAACTGTCATTACCCGGTGGCTACTTCCCACATTTTTATAGTTTTATCTCTGGACGCGGAAATAACAAAATCTCCATTTGGCATGAACGCTACACCGGTAACATTATGATCGTGACCATGCATCGTTTTTAAACACTGGTAGCCTTGCGTGAAATCCCATAACTTAATGCTCATATCGGCGCTACATGAAACTGCGAACAAATGAATTTAAAAAAAAGCTAATAAAAAAAAAACATTGTCACAATTAAAACAGATGATAAATTTTATAAAAAAATATTCCAATTTCAGCAGAAAATTCTTCTTGCAAATTTTTCAAATGAACATTTCTTAGTCCATCAAGTTCACAAGCAAACCGAATGCAATATTGTAAAAAGACGTTAATAAATTCGTAAAAAAATGAAAAATATTTTTTAATATGCGGGGAAATATGAAATAACGGCAGAAGAGGTTAGATCAGGTATCAAAAAATTCGCAGAACGAGAAACACGAATAATTTAACCAATCTACAAATTGCAATAACGACTACTTAATTATGCAGTAAACGTAAATTCGAGGATTAATTTTTTTTCGAAAGTGATTTTCATCAGCTGCATCCAAAGGCTTTTAGGCATCTCGAATATTTAAGCAACGACAAAAAGTAAAATAGTCTTTTCGACGGTACTTTCTCAAAATTTCGTTTAGTTTATTACAAAACTAATCATAATAAAATTCTCTACCCATATCATACAATAAGTACATTCTATCAAAATTGTCTCATAATTTTCCAACAACATACACGCGCTCTAGTACATCATACATTCAAATTTTCATTACAAAGCTGTATTTCTTGAGACTGCACAGAAATGAATCCGTTTTAAAAAATATTTGTTCAAGGGTTTGAAAGGCGGTTTAGGATGATTTAGTTTGTATAAAGAAGGAATTAGGGATTTTAGATAAAAATTCAAAACATACTATTGCAAAAATTTCATAAAATTTAGATGTTCTTCGTTTTTCGTTACAACCCGATATTATTAATTAAAATGCACAATTATTCGATGTGCGACCAAGTTTCTACGAAAACAGCAGATTTCAGTCACACCAATACGTTAAACTCACATTTAATAGTTGAAGATTATCAATGAAGTATTGCTCCAGATTTAATTAATTTTAGTTACCCTCTCCAAAATATTATTGGTTCATGTTCGAAGGGTAAAACAACAATTGAAGGAACTACACACACGTCGATTCATTTTCTTTCACTTATACTTTGAAGGGGGAATGAAACAGAATAAATCACATCACAAGTGTTTTGAGGCGGTTTTACTAAGATCAGTGAAAGAATAAGGAAAAATTAATTTTAAATCGTACGTAAAAGAAAGTTTTGCATGAAGTCAAAAGCAAACATAGAGGGCATGAGATGAGACAAAAGCATAAAAAACATTTCTATTGCTTAATTCTTCCTTTTAACAATGCAAAGCATTCAAATTATAGCTATTCTGAAATCTCAAAACATTTTATTTGGTTTTTATCTCATAAAATTTTACGCAAAAATAAATCCTAACATTTAATTTGCATAAGTGGGATATGTTAACATATTTATGGAAACTCGACAAAAACGATATCGAAATAGCAAATTCACAAAAAAAAAAAGCTATCACAGCAATACTTTTATAAAACCCAGTTTTCCGATTTACATCTACAATTCAACAATCATAAATTCCAAATGCCTGAAAAAATTGCAAAAAATTATCGAAACATATGATCCATCGAAATTTCATCGTTACATTTTTAAGTAATGTAAAATGAATCCTTGCGCAGAAAATAGGGAAAAGATTATCAAGGAACTCAAATGACTTTTTTTCTCATTCAATCTTTTTTTATTTTCTCGGAAACCATAGAACCAATAAGCACTAAACTCCCATTAAACCTGATTCAATTTCTTCCTTTTTGTAGTTTTCTCAAAACTGTGAGCCTAAATTTTGGGCGATACATATGTACAGTAAAAAATTTAGGTGCAAATGGGAAAATGGTACCCGTTGTTTTCTTTTCTCATGAAACAAATTATAATTTTCATCACATCCACCCCAACCCATTTGCGAGTTTAATTTTGATAACCCGTTGGCAAGAAAACTGGGTAAAAACCGAACATTCTTTTGGCTATGTTTTTGCTTAAAATAAATTCAACAGAAAACCTACAAATCGGATTTTATTAACACCGGATCATCTATTAAAACCGATAAAAATATGAAAATCTCAATATCTATCTACACATTAATACTGACAGAAGCAAAACGAAATAAAATGACTGACAGAAATAAAAATATGCATACTCTAAGTTAGATGGGCTACCATATAACTCCTTGACGCCATAAAAATTTTAATCCACCGCGTAGCCCTCTACATTCCACTTTAAGTGGCAAATAAGAAATAGAGAGGTGATTGATAGAGAAAGAAATATTCGCATTTAATGGTTTCGATTGGTCGCTAAATTGAGGTTCAAGGCGCGACTACAGGTCTATTTGATACATTGAAACTGAACAATACGATAATTAATAAACTATTTGCCCTTGACATTGATCAATCGTACACTATTCAAGTCCCTTTACGCACTGTCCTGAAAAAGGAGACATCATGCAGAGAGCGTATGATATAAGAAATTCAAATTGCAACCAAGTGAAAAATGAAATACATATCGCCATATTATAAATGAATAATTCAATTATCGCAAATTTTTTTTTTCTTTTTTCTTCCATACATACCTAATAATTTTCCTTGACTGTCGAACGCGATGTCTTGCACCGAATCCGTATGACCTTTTAGAGACCTTTCGTAATCACCGGTTTCGTAGTCCCATACTTTTATGGTGGCATCTTCGCTGGCGGATACCATTAAATTAAACATAGGATGAAAGATAACCTGCAATCAATGAGCACATGCTTAGTTCAACATTAAATCAAATTATCATAACGTCGAGATAGATTTGAGAGTAAAGAAAAGAACAACGAAGTGAGCGATAAAAATCAGGCATTAACAAGAGATTTTTTAAATTTAATTTGTCCGTACTTTCGTCACAGAAGCTCTGTGTCCGCTAAGACAGTGTTTTTCAGGGGGTCTGGGTATCCATTCCGTCGGCAGTCGTTTGCCTCGGGTAGGGGCACCTTCGATGTATTCTTTTTCAGCTTCTGATAATTTCGTTTCTAATTCCATGACCTGGAAAAATAAAGTAACACATTATGCACACGCATTTATTGGGTGTAAGGTATTTTCAAATAGTCTGACGCCAGATGGTAGGAACACATGCCCCCGCATGAGCAGATGTGTTTTACTAAAGGATCGAAATAGTTTAAACGGCGGCAGAATTAATTTTTTCTTTATTTATGGTATTAGCCTTCAAATATTAATTTCTCGTTAAAGAGTTGTATACGACGTTAAACAATTATTGAATTACGTAAAAATTTTATTTCGCACGATTTTCAAGACGTAATTAATAGCGACAAACAGTTCAATAGAATACAAGAAACTGATTTCAAGGAAGGCTACTTTTTTGTTTCCTTCATTTTTTCGAGCAATGTTTTTGCTTAATGGGCGAAAATCGCTTGTTTGGTGAAAAAATTGAGAAGAATATGTTCTGGATTTTTAAAATTGCCGGAATGCAGAATTTTATTTTCTAGCCGTTTTCAAAAACTGATCAGAATACGTTCTCTACTATGGCCAAATGCGCAGAACGCATTTTGGTGATGAACGAATTCCACAATGTGTTCTGTGCGTTTATTTTAACACCGCAATCAAGTAGACCAATGGTGGATAGTCTATTATCGAAATTATTCGAATAATAAATATTACTGGCAAAAATACATGAGAATTGGTTGTCAGCTGAGTGAAATGAAAAGTTGGCCTGAAAATTTGTTTGTTTCTTCTCAGCAATCGAATTACATCCAAAGTACGAAGGAAAACGTTAGGCAAAGAAAATATAAAGTCTGATGATAAATTTTTTGTATATGATGAGAAATGTTGAAGTTTTGGAAAAATTTCAGGCCAACTTTTCGTTTCACTAAGCTAACGATCAATTCTAAAATAGGTTTGCCTCATATTTATTATTTGAATTTCGATGATAATGTAGTGTGCATAACCATACTTCATTTCTTCGTTTTTATTTTATTTTTTTCTCATTTCTATTTTTTTATCAAGAAGTTTATTTCCGTAACCCGGTTCCCACAATTTATTATTAATCCGTTTTGCATTCTTTCTGTGATTGGAATGTCCAGTGATGGTGGAGGGCTACCTAGTGTTTATCACGAGCTATCACTTTCAAAGGGTGTTCGTCGAGATTGTTTACATTTTTTACATGCTATCTCCCATGAAACGAAGCATCCATATCTTCCTTCTGAAATTATTTTTTATATAACTTTTAATTTTATAATTTCCCAGTAACAATAATAAAACGGAATCCTGTATTTTACTTCTCAAATTAGATATGTTCTTTCAAAAATGCCTGTTTTGTACTTAAAAACTGTTATCAAACATACATGATCACCCTCTCAAAACTTTTTAATTTCTGTTACCAGAAAAAAATTCTTTTATATAATTGTATTGGACTTCTCAATACCCCATTCACAATGAGAATACTTGAAATCACATGCAGCTTGTAAGCACAGTAGAGATGAAAGAATAATAACTCACTTATGTGCCTGATAGTTATATATAATTGTCAATTTCAATTATATATACTTATATATAAAAACCACTTCTGTAATGATATTACATGACCATAGTTACATGTACAGGTATTTGGCTATGCGTATATTTCAATTTTGTCGAACCATAAATCTTTTTTTTTTCTTCATTTTGAATCTGATTATAATTGATAATTTGGACACATCATAGTTTTTATAAGTCTGTGAATTATTGTTGCCTAGCAGCATTGGGTACTATCTAGCGTGTGTATATATGTAAATAATATATGAACAATGATGCTCGACTGTGTGGATAAGTGTAAGTGCCTTAATGACATCATGTTTTCTCGAAATTATTAAACAAAATTATTTCACAATATTATTTCATCAATATATTCCCTCATATTCGATGCACACGCGCCATTACCTCAACAGCCACACACATACACGAAAAAAAAATTTTTTTGTTGCTTCCCTTGAAACAATGATATAATTGAAGGTGCAAAATGATGAATTTAGAGGTAAAAACTACTTGGCCATTAAATTACTTCTGCATCATTTTGGCTTTTTTTCTTTAGCTTGAAAGTTTTATTTCTACTTAATTCAGTTTCTTTTGGTTAGCACAATGTTTTGGTTTATCAGGAACTCTTTCCTCAATTCTAAAATTCCCAAGTAAGGTAAATTTGCTTTTATTTTCACATTTTCTAAATTATTTAAACTCGGTTTTGCGCTTCTCTCCGCCTCTATGTTGTGAATCGCACCTTTTCCACTTTTAATGAGTAAAAGTTTGACTTCACTATTTAGTGGCCAACATCTTTTAGTTTGTCATGTAGGTGGGTTTTAAACATGAACCTTATAAAATCATCTTGGGACGTCCAGTGGTGATGGAGCGCTAGTGCTTATCAAGTGTTATTACTTCTGAAAGGGTGTTCATGGTGATTGTTTACATATTTTCACCTGCTATTTCCGATAAGGAAAGCATCCATATCTTCCTTTCGGAGTTATTTTTTACACAAATATCAATTTTATCATATACTAGTAACAATAATAAAATGAAATCAAGTTTTAGTCATCAAAAATTTCATTTCTCACATTAAATATTTCGTTTCAAAAATGCCCATTTTGTGCTTAAAACAGTATCAAACATACGTGATCACCCTTTCAGCACTTTTAATTTCTGTCACCAGAGCGAGACTCTTTTGTTTTGGACTTCTCAATAGTCTGTTTCTAATAAGAAGGTAATTTTTTTCGAAGGCTCATACAGGGGGCCTCTAATAAATGTTGCTGAAGTTGGATTAAATATTGGTATAGTCCATCTAACGAGAGTTGATCCCAAAAATGAAACGTAACCCGCAACTACTGTATAATTTTACATGCATTATTTACGCATTATTGCCAGATGGAATATGCAGGAATACAAATTATACAATTAACTACCTGAAAATATGAATATTTGGCAACGTTTTTTTAAGGCGCACGGATCATCTTTCGTTGGACGGACTATAGGCAAAATAAAAATTGTACAGAAATAGGTGTACTTCGTTTCGCGTCTAGTGTGTATCCCAACTTTTTCCTCTCCTCTCTACGACTCGTAATGCTCAAAAACTCGGTGTATTGCAGGAAGAAAATTACCTTCTTATTTGGAATGGACCAGAGCTGTTCAATGTACATTTGATGTTATTCCTTATCGATCATTCGCGCTATTTGTAAATAATTATATTGCGTTTTTCCAGTAAATACGTATTCTTAAATTATAACATGAGTTAATTTTTAAATTAGAGGTTATGTTCAAATCGGGTAAGGCACAAGTGGGATGTTTTCTTCGGCAGTTGTACTATTTTGTCAATCAACCCCCAGGATCTTGATTAGAAATTATTTCTTGTCTTTAATTATCAGCTTACTGTAGTGATGATGACAAATTCTTTCAAAATACTGTAATACGATACAGATATAAAATGTAAAAACAAACAATAAGAAACATATTTGCTGCGTCACATTGGATTGAATTCCTAATCCTCATTACTACAAAACTAGGTTATTTGATATTAAAAAAATGTATTTTGTCCTTTTGAAACAGCAGAGCGATAAAAATACTTTCTTTTTCGTTATTTTGGAATACACACTTTACCTTGATTTTTTTCTTGTAGCCTATAATTATATAAAAGCAAGAGCGGTCGAGGGAAGGAGACCAAGAGGGAAAAGAATGGACGAAATTGAAATTCAATAAATAACTGTGATGAAACATAACCGAAAAACTAATTTTACCTTCAAGTTCAAATGAGTAATCTTTTTGTTAACGCAAACGAAGAAAGAAAAAAAACTCGAAAAAAATTCCTCATCGATCACTTATAAGCAACATTCTTCTGCATACAGAGAATGATGCATGCAAAAAGAGGAATAAATTTTCAACAGTGTGAGTAAGAATTACAGACAATTTTAAAAATTATTGAAGGCGGAGAGAAAAAATGAAATAATCTTATTACGTATTCTTATGCCTAATAGACTACAGAAGAATTGAGGAAAAAAACGAGTAAAAACTTCAAACTCAAATTTGAAAAATTTTAAAAGCCCGATTGCATCATCTAATTGGAACAAAAGTGAAAATTCAGGTACTTTTTACGGTATTTTTCAAATACCTTCGATGAACAACAGATGAACAGAAAAATTTCATTTATTTTACATGCTGACAAGAAACATCTTGAACATCATGTCTAAAAACTATCATCGTACTAATGGATAGGTATGCCATTTTTAAAATTGACACATTTTAGGAAATGTAATGTCGTACGTCAATAATGATAAAAGTTCATCGAAACACATTTTCAAAATTGGCACTAGCAAGGTCTCAGAATTACGAGGACGACAAATGTTTCTTACTTTTTTCTGTAACCTAATAACAGACGTCCATTTCTTTTCCAGTAGACCGCCATACTTCTTCTCAACCTCGCCAGGCATGTCGGCATCTTTTTTAAGACCTTCTAAAGCAGTCATGTAACCATTGCTGCGCAAATAATCTGCAACCGCTTTATTTCTGAAAGCAAAAGAAACGTAAAATATGATAGCACCGAAATACTTAAAGAAACACACTTAAAATCAAAACATATATTTCTGAAGTTTCAAATTCGTTTTATCATTTAATCGGTTTCCCTCGCTTCTTTTTCTCATGGGCATCGTTGACTGAATCCAGGAAAAAGTCACGCCAATTCCTCGAAATCGAAACACCTGAATGAGCTCTAAATTCTGTTCACGAACAACAGCTTGTAAAGAATATCGTCGAACCTCTTTCTCCAGAAAGGAAATAAAAATCGTAAAACATCTTGGCAGTTGGTGCGCGCCAAAAGCTCGCGTAAACGAATGTCAAGATATTTAACGCAATTATACATGGTACGCTGTTATTATCTGACAAACCACAAATAATCAATTATCATTCGTCGTCACGAGTTCAACAAATTCGTGGTCAGTTTTGTTTAATAATAGGCACTTGAGGCAAGCGGGCAGCCGATGACGACTTTGTGATCGTCTAAAAATAAAGCGAATGTTTACAAAAAATTGACGAAAATATTGGCCAACTTCGAGTACCAAATATTTACTCGTAGTATCCGAGACAAGAGCCAACAACGGAGTGAAATGTACGCAGAATTCGCAAGCAGAATAAGAAGTTCTTAAAAATAAACTGCAATTACGATATAGACCTACGGTCGCCAAACTATGGCTCAACAGATAGGGTAATGTGGTAGATTTGGAACGTAAATTATATTTTATGCGGTTGGTTACCTCCGACCACCCCCTCGTGTAGTTTCCCAAAAAAGCGATATAGACGTCATGGAGGCGGACGACAAAATTAAAGTTCACCTTCGTAGGGTTAGGGCAGGGGGTTTCGGTCCGTCCCACCATTATCGACACGATACTATTTTCAATCGAACACAGACTGGAGAACGATACTCGTTACCTCTGACTCGACATTTTTAGACTTCCAATATGTTGTCCTCGGAGGCAGGTAGAATTTTTTTCAAATTTGATATAACGGCTACAGTATCGAGAATTTCTATAAACATAATTATTTTCCGACAGTTTTCACTTTCAGGGAAATTCAGCGAAGCATTTTCACGAAGTTAAAAAATTTTGTTAAATCTGGCGAAAACGCAGAATTTTTCTTTGAAGGGGAGGAAGAAAAGATGCAAAAAATTTAGGGAATTCTGACTTCGAAACCAGCCTTATGAATACGCCCCAATAAAGTACATTCTTTGCGGGAATTATTTATTTTCGCCGTTTTTGAATGAAAAGCAAAACATAGTTGTTTTAACGACACGCAGACATATTCTTTCCGCCAACACTCGGCATATACACTTCTGTTTAACACGGTAGGTCACAATATTCTTATCCAATAGTCATGAAATTTGGTACTTTTTTCGGATCTAGACGAGGATGAACCACATTGTCTTTTTCCAGATTGACTGAATGGTACATTCCATAATGTTACATTTTCGATGCTTAAGTGATTCTAAAGTGAGTAATTTGTAAGCAATAGTCACAAAATTAGCTGACTTTGAACATACAGGGTGTCTAAGGAAACGCCTTGCGAACTTTAACCGTGTACCACTGACGCAATAAAAAATGCTACTTATACATAATTGCATAACTTCACTTTGAAAGCTAATGCACCAGGCTAAGTTACAAGGTAGGTAAAAAAAGAATTTCAAAAAATTTACTGGAACAAAATTTTTGAGTAGATTTTTCACCTTAACTTTTTAAAGGAAAAAAAAAATGTTACGAACATTTTTTGTCTATGTTTAATACTGAAGGTACTACAGACTATATAAGTCTCGCCCAGGTTCTAATTGCTGACATATAGAAGACTCTGTAGGTCCTTCAGTATTACGGATAGACAAAAAATGTACATGACTTTTTTTCTTCCTTGTAAAACGTCAAGCTAGAATACCTACTCAAAAATTTTGTCTCAGTAATTTTTTTGTAATTCTGTTTTTACCTACTTTGGAAACTCTGCCTGGTGCATTTGTCATCAAGAAGAAGTTATGCAATTATGTGTGCGTAACATTTTTTCTTAGTGGTACCAGGTTATACCGATTTCTGAAGTTTCCAAGACATTTCCCCAGACCACTCCATATTCTAACATTCTGCAAATTTGGGTCTCAATGGTTCATGCGTAGAAATGATTTGAAAAAATCTTCAACTATTGCAAAGAAAAGTAAATGATTCCAGATGAAACAAAAAAGCTGTATAAAAATCAGACTTATTGTTATTTTATTTTCTGAGAAATTATTAAATAACTTTCGTACCATAATGAATTTTAAAGACACTTAATTTTAAAAGTAATTTTACTTAGCGCTGCCAAATAATTTTGATTTTGATATTTCAATTCTTTCAATGTACTTATTTATTTATTCACATTTCATTTATTTTTTTTATTTTCGTTAAGAAAACTTACATTTTCTAGCAAAGCAAAGAAAAAAACGATAAATAATAAGTCTGTTCGAGCAACCTGAGAAACTACAGAAAAACTGTAATGTTCTGTAGGTTTTGACAGATTCACTTATAGAAATCTGTTTCGGTGATCTTTCTGTAGCTCCAAAAACGTGTTCAGGTGATATCTACAAACTACAAACCTCCAAACTTTTGATAGTTCTGTAGAAAAATTTGCAGCAACTTTTTCTAGCTGTAGATTTTAGAGAGTTTGGATTTTTTTATGAGATACATTTTCAGGGTAGGCAAGTTGCGTATTTTTTTTATTTTTTGTTATCGGTATCTACCAAAAATATGAATAAAATGTGAAATGATGTACTGATCAATGAAATGTAGATGATGAATGATGAGAAATTAGTAATGATTCAACTTATTTTATTCTTAGTTATGATTTAAATTAAAATACGTCGGTGAAGAATATCCTACATCATGGTTTAATTTTTACTTCAACAATATCCTATGAACTAGATTGAATCAATGTTATTCGAATCATAAGATCCAAACGGAATTTCAGTGGTATCTTTAAAACCAAACGTACAATTTCAAACATATATTCATAGGATATTCTACTAACATATGTGAATATTTCAGGAAAAGTTCAGTTCAATCGAAAATTTATTCTTGAGATATCACTGAAATTCTGTTCAGAATGAGTGATTCAAATAATTTGAATTCAGTCTAGTTGAGGAATCATAGCGTTATCTCAAAAATTGAACGTTCGATTGTGACCAAATTTTCACAGAATTGTCGGCTAACGTATGTCAATGTCTCAGCCAAATTTCAGATTTTTACAACAGATGATTCTCTCTCAATTGCTCTTGATAACTTTGATTTTGTGCTAATTCAATAGAAACAAATGGGAAGAATTATAAGTATGAGTAGTCAAAAACAGCTTTATGCGGAGATCATTCATTTCTATGAATAAACCAAAGTTCATATTTTCTTTCTAAGTAGTTTAACTTGTATTTTTTGGAATCGAAATTCGTTTTAATGTAAGTTTAATACTAGCTGTTCAGCTACTTGCAAGATATTTAATTGATGATAAAAAATTAATAACACATATTCATTCCCAAAATCCTCCTAAACCTACAAAATATAGTTCGGCCGGCTACGTGAGAATTTATAAACTCACAGAAAAAAAAGCTACAGCTGATTACTGATTTTTTTGTAGGTTTAAAGTTTCTCTAGTCGCCCGAACAGACTTAATATAATTAATCCATTATCTTATTCTGGTAAAAGTGATTTGTTTTCTGCATGTATCTTTTGTTTTTTGAGGTGAAAATGAACAACAAACTTTTCCTATCCAGCTCTAGAACCACACAAAAAGAAACTGTATTCATATATTTTAAAACTCTATTAATTCTTATTTTGCTTCATACGCAACCTGTCATCACAAAATTCACCATATACTTATTCTGTTTCCAATAATACTTCCCTGTCCCTCGAGTCATCTCACAATTAATAATTCATTAGTTTGACTCTAGGTTGTATACTCGGTGACTGCTAATGCCTGAATAAATGCTCAATCAAAAAAATAAGAAATAAAATAAACATATCAAACAAATTTTTCATATTATGGCCAATCTGAAGGTTTCCTACCAGTGCATCAACGTCGAAGAACTGAATACAGTAGAAACGATACTTCATAAAACAAAATACCGATGAAATTAACATTCCAAGTTTCACAATACTATAAATGGTTTACTTTTCGAAATGAATTTTCATGTGGATTATTTGAAAACTGGGTAAAAATAATGGAATCAGGCAATTGGCAGTGCCATAACTCAAGGAAAAAAAACAGAAAATTATAAATTTGGAGTCATTCAACGAAGAGGTATAAATGGAAATATATTTTTATCATACGCTTTTATTCTACTCACTCAATTTGTTGAAATACATCGGATGACCAACTTCAGCGCTGCTTTGTTACGACACACGCACACATACCTTTATATCCGTTTTCATGAGTTGTTTTTTCAATTTTTGTTTATTTTTGTCTCGGAAAAAAAATGAGAAATAATATTTTTTCTTTGGCCATTATTTTCTTCTTCAAATTATAAAAGCGTATTTTTTAAAAACTCTTTTTAACCTAACTTATTTAAAGATGAAAATATCGCTCGATAACGTTTGGATGGGTATTGCGGGTTGCGTTTGCTTAAACTACGGCTCTGCACGACTAACCTATTCGTTTTCGCCTTGCAACACCCACCAAATGAAGAAGACATGCTTTTCTAGTAAAAGAACGGAATTCACGATTAATTCATGGAACTCCAACAATACGAACAATGGCATTGGCGAAAGCAACTAGTAATTCAGAGCATAAGATGAGAAACACGTGCAATGGCTTACGTTTCTACATGAATTTAATAAATCACGAAGTAGCAAATAACTGTGATCTTTCAACACAGTACAAAATTGATCGTGGAGTAACTACACGCGATGAATTGAATTTAGTTAAACTTTCATTACGTAAATTTTAAACGGAAGAAAAAACATGAAAAAATGCTTTCTTAAGAATACAAAATTATTATATTCATAGAAGAGCGTGTTTTACAACCTTCTCCTATCGTACCAAATAGCGAATTTATTTCAAATAGTTCTCGGATTGGAAATTTTTTAAAATTAAGATTCAGTTACGCAGCATAAAGTAAAACTTGAGTAAACACGTCGAATAAACCGTATGAAACACTGGCGTAATTCAAACTCGGATGGATCCATCACACAAGCAGTCCAAATATTACCATTTTTGAACATATCACGAAGCTCTTCAGGTTTTTTCTTCTTTTTTTGACCAACTAAAATGGAAACTATTGTAAGTCATCAGGCGTACGCAAACAATATCTCGCAGTCTCGACGACACAAAACGAGACAAACATCAGTGAGATACCTATTATTTCTAAATCAAACATTTGGTGCAATCAAATCGAGGTTCAACGAGTTTTTATTGAAGAGAAACCAAAGTGGAATACATAAGTCATATAAAATGCATCGAACGAGATGGAGCGTTCCCAAGTTGTTACAGAAAGTGATTGACAAATCCGTTCTCTACAGAAATCTATTTACGTTGCTCTTGCTCTTTTCAAAGACCTACTTTTTCAATCTGCACCTTGTTTTTTTCTGTTCATTCGAAAACAAAATACACAGAATGTTGAACGCAAACGCGAACTGGATGACCAACTACTGACAAGTTGATTGAAAATGGATCAATCCACAATGAGAAAACATTATTCATTCGTCTGATTCAGCCATTTAAATCCAGTTATTTTGTTAATTTACGTCAGTGCATAAATGGTCATAGCTTATAGTCGTACCCTACAAACAATTGACAAAACTGTGGCGAAACAATCAGCTCATTTCCTCTCCTCTCCTCGAACCAAACAAGAGCAAGTGACACCAGTTCGTATCTCGTACTTAAGTAGTTCTGACGGTTTCGAGACCAATGATTAGACTGCTTGATGCACGAACGGATTTCGAAAACTGCTCTTTCAACGAGAATAATTGTAGGCGAGCAGTTCGACACTAGTCGCAGGCTGCATTTTTCATTTAATGCACCAACTTCAACCGCTTAAAAGCATCTGAAAAACATCAATTATAGACCTCCTAGTGAGCAATTTACAGGTTCACGATTGAATTTCGAGGACTTTACTCTACACGAGAACAATCATCGACGCCGAAATCGACGGTGGCACTCAGTTCGACGACATTCTACCCTATGCTGGAAGAAGGTATGTAATCAGCGTAACTTTTGACAACGAAGAGTTCGAAAAAAAAAGCTACATTCGACGCAAAGAAACACGACACATTAAATTCCAGGTCGCTTTCCCCAAATATTTTCACACTGGAACGCGTTTTACACGAAAATGTATGACAAAATAATATTTTATGTATCCGAAGGCACCGAGAATTCTTCCATCCATCTGAATATTTGCGTGCAGGATGGCTCGAGAATGGAACAAATATCCAACAATTTAAAATACAAACTCACTGACAACGACCATGTTTTTAGGGCGTTCGGTGCGAGATAACTGCACCGCAGCAGCTGATGTCCACAACTCTCTCTCTCTCTCTCTCTCGCATCTTGCAACATAATACATTCGAACTTTTTTCCCTTCTTTCTTCGCAATTACGTTGAAATTAAATACGATTAGGTGACACTGGGCATTTTTGTCGTCTCCTGCGACCGTAGCCGCCGTTCCTCTGTCTGTCTACCAACTTCGCGTGGTCAGCTTTTTCATTCCAAAATTGGTAATTTCCTCGCCAAACGAGAACTGCCTCGTTCGCCATCACATTAACATAACAATTAAACGCACAGCCAAACCTCAACCACTGACTCATCGTCTATGATTACGAACGAGGAAAAGTGGTAAAATACCTGTACGAAAAATGCGAAAGTTCGTCGATTCCTTTCCTTAGCTTTTAAGGGTGGTTCGACGTACACCCAAAACATTCTTCAGGATACGCAGCTAACCGAGTGATAAGCACAACGTTAATAAGAAGCTGGAGCTCACGAATACAGTTATTTGCACATGTAATTATATATAGATATAGGAAATGGAGACGTTTGACTAGTTAAGTTTTAGCCAAAAAACAAACTAAAATTCGAACCTTTTTTCGAAATATATAAAAAAAAGGTAAATTTGAAATTAATGGATATAAAATTTAGGCTGGGCTGGATTAATTTTTTCTTCCAGATATTCTTTCGTGACTCAGAACCAAACAAATTTTCATGCTGTATACGAGGGCATTGGTGTCGTGGCCCGCAGGACACTTGGCAACCGTGTATAATACACGAACGAGCGACTGGGCTGAGGCGGTCGCAGGCAGCCATAACACTGCGTGAGAAGGAGTGTGACGATGATATATTTCATGTCTAATGGACGTTAAACACATTGTAAGTATTTTGATAGGGAATTCTGCCCACTATAATTGGATGCCAAATGATGAGAATAACTGACCAAATGCCAGTTGACAAATGAGTAAGAAATATGAATGAAACATGGGAACAGCAGGGCATCTTTCTAGCAAAACAAAAATAACAGATATTTCTGGAAACAAATTTTTTTTTTTTCGAAAATAATTTTTCTTACTCACATCCTCTGCTTCTGAGTCTCACACATTCAAGATGTTTCATCAAATTAATAATTGGAAAAACTGTAGAACTCACTGAGATACATAAATAAAATTACATGCCATATTGTCCTTCACAGAGGCTAGATACTGATTAACAAAGAATAAGGAGGAGCCAAAAAATTAATAAAAATTTTTATTCTATTCAAATCTTAAAGGAAATTTATCAGAGGACCATAATTCCAACGTGCATACAAAAAACCAAAAAATCAAACCGCTCTGACAGTTACAAATTCCGACTGAAAACACATTTTTCATTTGTACATTTTAAAAATTGACAGAACTATGTTAAATTATAATTTAATCATCAGATTGGATTGATTTTTTAAGGTAAAGTTTATATTGTGGTCCCCTGCTAATTTTAATCAAAAATTTGATTTAAATTGAGAGAAAACAATTACGACTTTTGGCCCATTCATTTTCAAAATGTAGTTCAAGTAAGTCACTCGCCATATCTAGCTATTATAGGACGTTACCGCGCATAATTTGTTCATATGAGCGAGTTTTACAAGTTTTCCAGGCGTTAATGAAACTCATAAAATACCCGTTAATTAGCTTACGAGACAAAACTTTGAACGGAAACTATTTTCAGCTATAAAATGTTCAGTAATACCTTCGTTTTTCTTTCACCCAGTCAGTAACAGTCTGTCCATCGTCTTTCCTACTCTACCTTAATTCATTCATTTTCTCAGTTGGTAAGGTTGAAAGATATTTTCATTTGAGGAAAAAGTATTTAAACCAAATACAGCTCTCTTACTTAAATCAATACCAAAATAACATCTATAAGAGGTGTCCTTTCATTCAATCTAACGATAAGTTCACTACTCAGAATTGCATACATCCACTGTATGATTACAACTCCTTCTCTCTACCCCTCTTCCCGCCCTCACATTTTCTTCAATGTCAATCTATATCATAGTACAAAGCTGAAAAATAATGTCGCAAATGCACGCACACTGCATTTTTCGCCGTAATACCACGTCGGACTGTGTTCCAGTATACAAAAATATTTTGACAACACCTCAGCACTGGTGCTAATACCTTGAAAGCATTTTTTACAGAATATTTTACACAGGGATCAGAAAAGCCATATAAATGTACAAAGCAGGAGTCAAATTCTTCCACCTAAAAACTAGCAATAAATTTTTGACAAGCAATTATAGTCTGGACCAGCTATGGTCGGCTAGGCTTTCTTTCGAACGTAGCTTACAAGAAATATTCGTTATTTTTTTAACGTTCAGCTCCAGATTATGGTCAGTTTGATAAGACACAAAGAATAATCAGAGAATGAATTCAACAGAGATGAACATTTTTCATATCCCCAAACAAAGATTCATCAAATTAAGTATCTGGGAATGGAGACACAAACATGTTGAGCAGCAAAATAATTTTTCCAGTAATAACTACCGAGTAGTTCTGTTCTGAAGACATGATCGTGTTCTTTAAAATTAATTGTTCCATTTGAGATAAGCCTATTAATTTTTTGAATTTTCCCTTCATAGCGGTGCAAGTGATAGAGAACTAAAACTTTAGGGTTCAACTGAGAATTGACTTTCAACTGAACTAGTCCTGAACTAAAACTTTCAACTCTTTCTTACCTTATCGAAAACTGAAAATGATGATTAGAAAAAATTCTATGAGGTCGAATAAGATATAAGACAAGAAATGGAAGGAGAGAAAGCGGAATTCAACTTTTTGGAGTAATATGATCTTGTCTGACATACAGTAAAAAATGATCTAGGTTCCAGCTCAAATATCCACAACAAGGTCAATTTCTTCAATATATTAAAAAATACCAAGTTTTCATGCAGACAGACAACCCGACGAACATGAATTATATTAGAGGCACAATACACTATGTTTTACATGGTATTCCACGAGGCCCGACATCCCTCTTCCATAAACCAAGCTCCACTCATTGGAAAGCATTGTGAGTACAAGAGAGGGTTCGAATTATTGGTCGTAATTGTCTTAAAACATAAGATAGCTACTTGTTCGAAATAAATGAAATTTTAGAGTAGGTTTTAAGGAATAAAGTCAGTTAAGGAACAAGAAGTTTGAGCCCTTAGAAGCCGACAATATTTAAGAAGATTAAATTGTGCATCAAATTGGCTTAATTTAATATTATCAGTAAATTTTATCTTAAAAATAACTAATAAAAACTACTTATTTTTAAAAATTCACAGTTTTTGAGCCTTATCATTAGTTGTCTTTAAGGAAACGTTTACTGATAATATTACATTAAACCAAATTTTATATATTATCTCATCTTCTTCAATTTTCTCGGCTTCTTATGGCTCAAACTTGTTCCTTAACTCATTTTACTCCTTGAAACATTCACTAAAATTCCATTTGAGTCAAAAAAGTAGCACCTCTTCAAATAAAAGAACTAAAACCAAAAATTCGTGTTCAAGAGCATGGAGTGGTGACAGCGAAATCACTGAAAATGATCGAATTGTGCCTCAAATATAATTCATACGCTCGTTAGACAAAACCAATTTCGCCTCAAATTTTTGCTTATGAGAACAGTACACACTCGCATAACTTGCGACGAAAGTAAATTTCAATTTCCAATATAATAAATGTCGATGACTTGAAGGTTAGCGTGCAACCTATACGACATTTGTCTTCCTTCCTAAGTACAGAAAAAAAAAAGAAATCTAGTACATGACTCTGGTCGACGGCGCGACTTATAATATACAAAAAAAAAAAAAATCCATTTTCGTCGAAGGGAATTACAACGATCGATAAAAATGTCGCCGAAGAGACTGGACCCTCTTTACAACCCTTCGTAACCGTATGCGTTTTTCACATAAAACAAATGCAAAATTGAAATCACTCCAACACCTTTCTCTCCTCATGGTATAAACATAAAACTTTCCTCTTCTTCTTTTTCCCACCTTTTCGTTTTCCCTACCTACTGTTCTAATAATCGTGTACAACAAAAAACTTTAAGAAAATGCTTGAAAGCAGTGGCGTATGTCAAATATTTTCGGCTAAACGATCAGATTCCTGGACGGCTATGTATGAGGGTGGTTGTCGAAGGACGCCCAAAATACACGTTTCGAGCGCATGAATGCAGTCTCAATCTCTCCCATTCAATAAAAGCATGTAGTTGACAACAAAAACCAAAATAGATTTTTCTAAATGAAGAAAAAAAAAAGCAAAAAAGAAAACAGGAAAAAGTAATATCAGTTTATTCGGTTAGTCCGCACTCGCACTTTTGATCTCAGCTGGGTGCGTAAGGGAGCAGCGTATTTATCAGGAGACTGTTTTTACGTCTGCAAATAAGTTCTCTTCGAAACACTGGAGAGTGAAGTGAGGAAAACTTGAATCAATCACCAAACAAGGGTACTTTGAACCGGTTCCAAAGTTATTACAATTTGCAAACGAAAATATTTTCTTTCTTGAGCTACGCAATCAACAACAAACGTTTGTGTCATTAAATTCTATAGAGGATGAGGACCGGAGTTGTAACAAGAAAAGAAGATTTAAGTGAAGTTCCGTCCAAGAAGCGAGTGTTTATTTAAGAAGTTACATAATTTAAGCAAAGTACATTTTTAGAGTAATGAACGAACGTTAAAGGAAACGAACGAATGAGCGGCGGAAGTGGTGGAACAGTGTAGCCGCGAATAGATATAAATAAATGTGTTTAATGTGTGATGGTTTGTTCGCAAGAGTGAGAGGAGAGAAGGATTGGTGGTCTCAACACCCCCCTACAATCTTTTGAACCGATCACGATTGCGAGTAATACAAAAGTGTTTAAGAATTATGAATTTGTTACATTTAATTACACTATTATAAAATAAAAAATATGAATTTGACAAAATGTATATAAAAAAAAAATGGTGAAAACGTGTATATATAAAATGGTAACTAAGTTGGACGAGTATGGTAAGTATGTTGATTATATATGAATAAAATATAGTAAATTATGGTAACATGCAGGAAAAATTTATTTTAGGTAATAAGATAAACAACATGCAAAAGTAAGATAAATATAGGTAAATTAGATTTATTTTAATATAAAAAATTTTGTGATGTTTCAGATACAAATTTGGTAATGGAGTTGACATTTTATGGATCACAATTTGGGGATTCTAGGATTTTATGGGTAAGTGAAATGTGCTGCTTACTAGATAAAGCTTTTGTGAGTAAGTCAGCCAATTGGTCTTCGGTAGCTATTTGTTTGAAAGTGAATATTTTATCATTGTAGGCTTGAGCAAGTCCATAACATTTAATCATGAGAGCTCGAAGACGTTTTTGACCTCCTCCAGAGATGACATGAATAACCGAGATGTTATCTTCGTAAACAATTACTGGAGTGTCAATTGAGAAGAATTCACGATTAAGGAGCCAAGCAAGTTCTATGTCCTCAAAAGAATCGTGAAGAGCGATCAATTCAGCTGCTGTTGATGAAGAAGCATGAATGTTTTGGCGATGAACGCCCCAATTTACAAGGTCGCCATACATAGTGATTAGGTAACCAGTTATAGATTTTCCTTTTTCCAACGGACATGTTTATAGGTTGATCGTCAATGTCGGGGGCATAGGATGTATCGACATAAGCTGATATACCTTCGGAATTGGATCTATAGACAAGTGCAAGATCGATCGTGGATTTCAAGTACCGGATGATGCGCCGTACATGGTTCTTCTTAGTATCATCGGAACAATTTTGGAATCTTGACAGGTAATTGACTGAGAAGGATATGTCAGTCCTTGTGCCTCTAGATACATATAATATTGCACCAATCATAGATCTGTATTCCCTGTTGTCTGTGCCTTCAGATTTGTTTAATTTAAGGCCTGTCTCCATAGGCGTTTTGGAAGGATTTGAATCACACAATTTAAATTTTTGGAGAATCTTTTGGATTTGCTGTTTTTGGGTAAGTTTAATTGTTTGTGATTCACGATTTCTTTCAATTTCGAAACCTACAAAGTGGGATGGGTTATTTACAACTTTCATAGTGAAACGAGTTTCAAAATGGGTGGTTATCTCATTAATCCATTCCGATCGGTTAGTTGCAAGGAGGATGTCGTCTACATAAATTATCATAAAGGCAATGCCATCTGATTCATCTTTACGTATATAGACACATCTGTCGATTTTGGATTTTGTAAAATTGGATGTTGAAAGATGAGAATCCAGTAACTCAATCCAATTTTTACTAGATGTTTTGAGGCCATAGATGGATTTTTCAAGTTTTAGAAGTTTTGTTTTTTCGATATTGCAACCTTGGGGAATATTCAGAAAGATGTCATTTTTAATTTTTGAATTTAAATAGGCTGTTTTGACATCGTATAGAACAAGTTGTAGATTTAATAGGTTAGTTACGGATAAGATCCACCTAATTAGCCAGAGTTGCACAACAGGTGCATAGGTCTCTGTCATGGTATACTCGGATCTGTCCATAAAACCTTTGGCAACGAGTCTAGCTTTTGGGCACATTACTCCTCTTTCATTGGCTTTGGCCGTAAATATCCAACGTGTGTCTATAGGTTTGACATTATGTGGACGGTCTACAATTTTCCACACATGAAGATCTGACATGGATTGCAGTTCATCATTGATAGCCTTAAGCCACTCTTTCTTAAAAGGATTTTGGAAGATGTCACTGAAACTTACTGGCATGCAATCTTCTATAAATAGTAAGTCTTCAGATGAGGCTTGTTTTAGTACATTGACCCTGTAGATTGCCTCAATTTCCTCTTCTAAGGGTTTCACTTGCAATTCTTCTGGTCTATTAGTGAAATCAGCTAATGTTTTCGTCTCATCAAATTTAACATCGCAGGATTTGTAGGATTTCATTTTAATTGGATCTAGTATCTGATAACCTACATTCGAAAATCCGATCAGAATAGTTTTAAGGGCTCGGGGCAAGAATTTTGGGTCAAGATGCTCCTCTTCGTTCTTCTTAGCTTTGACTGCTGATTGCTGTCTTTGTTCTATAGGGACATGTTTATATGCAATAGCACCAAAGACTCGAAGATGGGAAATGTCGGGTTTAGTCCCGTATAATTTTTCATAGGGTGTCATGTTCCCTAAATTGACGCGGGTCGGACTTCTATTGATTATGTGGGCGGCAGCTAATACAATTGTTGACCATAATTTGAAATCAATTTTTGCGTCATATAGTATAGCTCTAACTCTTTCGAGCAGGGTTCTGTTTTGCCTTTCGGCTATAGCATTTAATTCGGGGGTATATGCCACACCATCATCTAATGTTATTCCTTTTTCGGAGCAGAATTGTGTCATTTTGGAATCGGAGTATTCTTTAGCTTGATCAGTTCTTAATACAGAGATAGGATCATTGGGGAATTTTGTGTTAAAAGATAAATAATACTCTTTAAATTTATCGAAAGCTTGGGATTTTCTTAATATTGGGAAGGCAAGAGTATATTTCGAATAATGATCAATAAAAGTTATAATGAATTTTTCTCCGTTATATGCCTCTTGAAAGGGTCCCATGATGTCTGATGAGACTACTTCCATTCTTCTCGTTGGTCGAGTCCTCACACCATGATGACCAAGTCGGGTGGATTTTGCTTTTATACAGATTTCACAAGTGGCAAAGTCATCGTCCTTAAATACCAAATTTTGGGGCATACTTACAACTACTTTTGATAATGCTTTTAGGCTTTTGCCACTTAGATGACCTAATCTTCTATGCCAAAGAGTTTTAGTTTTGTTTATGTTTTTTTTATGCTTTCTATTTATTCCGACACTCTCTCCGTTTAAGTCGTCCTCAGATTTGGAATAAATCTCCTGAGTGACTGTATCCACTTCAGTGTCTTGAAAATTTTGGGGGTGGTCAATGTTTTCCTGCTCTCTTTGTGGATTGCTTGTTTCAGCCTCATTCAGTTCTTTGAAATTTTGTTGAGGATCATCTACATGATCTTCTTGTTCTGCAGACGTACTAGGTACAGGCATACACACAAGCTCCTGATAGACCTTATTTTCCTCATCTTCATCAACTATCTCGTAATCAATATAGTACATTGAACCTCTCTTTGGAGCAGTTATAGTAATTTCACCAGTATTTTTATTTATGATGTCTGCATGATCCGTGTCCGTTATGATTTTAAAGATGCCAGACTCCATGATTTTAGCACCTGACCAAATATCAAGGCTCAAATCAGAATCATAATATACCTCTTTTAGGTGAATGGTGGAAAATTCTGCTTTCGAATTGCAGACGTTGACATACATTGATCCAACATGGGTGGTTTTTACAAAAACACCTTTTTTAGCACAAAGTGCTCTACGAGAACTGTCAACTTTGCGTATGTTTCTTAATTTTGAAATGTCGTTGACCATATGGTCATCTGCTCCATTATCTAATAACATCGTATGGAGTTGGTTTTTTGGGGGGGCGGATTTTGATACTGTAGGGGGCTTGGGCCATTGGAATTCATCTTCGATGTCATCAAAACTTAAATGGTTAAGGTTTGAATGCAACATCATAGAATATTTAACACGGAAATTGGTCTTATCATCTGTTTTTTTTGGGGGATTTGTGTTATTTGAAGTTTGGGGTTTCGAGCTACTGTTCTGGTTCTGGGTTTGTGGAGTGTTACCTGTATTAGATGTTTCATTAGGGCATGTCCTTGACATGTGTCCTTTCTTGTTGCATCTAAAACATGTGACATCCATTTGGGACACGTTATCTTTGGAAGGATAACTATTTTGTTTGTTTTGGCTATTTTTGTGATCGTTTAAATAACTTGTGTTATAATTTGGTTTGGAGGAATTTGAGTTATTATTATTATTGCGAAAATTTCTAAAATTTCTTCTATTATTCATTGGTTGGTATGATGATTTGGGCTGATCAAACCCGGGAAAAGTTTTATTAGAATATTCAATTCGATCACATTTTTCTAATATCATTTTTGTAAGTCTGACAGTAGTTTGTTTTTCAATTTCTAATTGGCGGAATTCTGAGAAGACAGTATCAAATTTTTCGGGCAAAGACATCATTAACTGATCTATTTCATCAGCTTCCGATAGGGGGTAATTAGCATCACGTAGTTCTTCCACAATAGATGAGAAATATTCCAAGAATCTACGGATGGTACCTCTCCTTGGATCGAAACAAAGGGACTGAAATTTTGCCTTCAAAACCATGATGTTAGTAGCAGTCTGATTTCTGTATCGAGCATCCAAAATTTCGAAAATTTGTGAAACTACATCACAAGTTTTGACATGATGAAGGATTCTTTTGTCAAGTCTTTCAAAAATGTGGGCTTTCGCCCGTTCCTGAGTTTGAAAAAATTTAAGCCATTTGGACGTTAGGCGTTCTTCGGATGATGTATAAATGTAACTAGTTTCACGAGCAGTAGGAAAAATTGTGGAATGGCATCCTTTACCAATTAGAGTGCTGATGACAGTTGCACGCCATCCCTCATAGCCATTTCCACGGAAGATGTTCGAGATCCTTTCATTATTTTCAGTGTTCATAATTAATAAATTGACTAAACTTAAAAAAAAAATAAAAAAAATAAAAAAAATAACAACGGATGTCAATCCCCAGCAAATGCCGCAAGACTAGGATTGCCGTACCTGTGATAACCAAACAATGTAAGAATTTGACGATAGTATTTTAAATTGTCCTTGTGTGTTTCTCGAGTAGGTCCACTGCGGGCAAGAGACAACACACGTTAAAGATGAGACTGGACGCTTCCCAATAAAAAAAATAAAAATAAAATAACAAGACTTTTATAACCCAAAAATAATTTGTATCAGAATTCAATATTCGAAAAAATGATTAATTAAAATCAATAAAAAAATGAAAATGTGAGGGTGAAGTGAAATTAGCTACTTTCTGACCAAGGGAATTAGGAAAGAAATGAAATTATTGATAACAGGGGAAATTTTTCGTTTGAAATTGTATATCCACAAAACAAATAATTCGAGATGAAATTAAAAAAAAATATTGCAGGTGATTTGAAAAAAAAAAAAATTAAATATCACCAGGTATAACGCAAAGAGATTCTACTGGTAACTCGAAAGAATAATAAAAATTCACAGTAGAAAAAAAAAATGGTAAAAAGAAAAAAAATTTGAAATAAATAATATTTTTGAATAAATAATTAAAGGTGTACGAGGAAAAAAAATATTGAGCAAGAAAATAATTTAGTTTGAGTGTTCGTATAAGAAAAGAAAATTCAAAAAAAAAATCGTTAAATTATTTTTGACAAAATTGTGCAACGGCAAAAATTTTCAAGTTGCAACAAAATGGTGGTTTGAAACTGAAAAACCGCGCCAACGTATTTATTGAATGGGCGAAGATAAGCGTTTGTAGGTTCGTTGTACTTAACAAAAGGTTAATGTACAAGTTCGAACGAATGAACAAAACGAGCCGTGCATACGTCACGAGTTGTACACTCCAAGACAAAAGTGGCTGCAAAAATTTGCACACAACTTGCCAAAATTTGCACTTAGAAAAATTTTGTAAAGGCCAAAATTATTTGAAAATAACGATGTTTTCAAATATGCAAGTTAAATTTTGAATCGAAAAGGTTAAGTTACACGAAAAATACGAAATTGAACGCGAAAAATATACGAAAAAATATGAAAAATTACGAAAAATGTATTTTTTATTACCTTTTTTCAGCAGAAAATTTTCAATTGATACCTTTTTATCGTTGATTTTTTTTTTTTTGTTTTTCAGTTTCGCTTTCTGGAATTTACGAAGATGATGCTCTGGAAATGTTGATTGAACTGCGCTTCGGTTGTTTTGAACGTACTTCGGTGAGTGTTTGAGTTGTGTTTTTTGAGGTTTAAGATGATACCAAAAGATGAAGTTGAATTAAGATGATGAATACCAATTTTGATGTTGTTGAGTTGAAGCTTTTACGTTGGTTTCAGATCAATTTGTGATGGCTCAAGGCGATTTATTACCAATTGATGACTTCGACGAATTAGTTCATACACAAGCAGGGCAGACACTAATGAATTTACTAGTTTTCGGGCAACACAAGCAGGGCTCCCAAACAACTTAGCAATCGACGAGTCCTGGAATTTTCGAAACACTTGGCTAGATTATACACAAGCAGGGCAAATCCTTTTCAGCAAACGACAAAACTCATTGAACGTTTACAGCATTCAAGGTGAAATTAAATTTTTGAGAACAAAAAAAAAATTATGACTCGAAATAAAAAAATGGTAAGTTGGAACTTTGTTACCCAACACGAAAATAAAATTACGAAAAATGACTAAAAAAACACAATTATTCACGAAAATATTAAAAGTTTGACTTAAACACAAAAATTCACAATAAAAGATTTTAATAATTTTAAAAATTTGTTTCAGGTACAAAGATTGTTACCGAGCGATGCTACCATATAGAGGATGAGGACCGGAGTTGTAACAAGAAAAGAAGATTTAAGTGAAGTTCCGTCCAAGAAGCGAGTGTTTATTTAAGAAGTTACATAATTTAAGCAAAGTACATTTTTAGAGTAATGAACGAACGTTAATGGAAACGAACGAATGAGCGGCGGAAGTGGTGGAACAGTGTAGCCGCGAATAGATATAAATAAATGTGTTTAATGTGTGATGGTTTGTTCGCAGGAGTGAGAGGAGAGAAGGATTGGTGGTCTCAACAAATTCTGAATAAAAATCGACAGCAAATTGATGTAGCCTACCTAGTCTGTAATTTGTTCCTTATGATAATATACACAAGCAAGCTGGTCAAGATTTTTACTGATTTTATGTTCGTCAGAGACGTAAAACAGACTAAATTCATGCATTTCCGGGATAAATGGATGAAAAAAAAGAACAAGTTTTGCCATAATGTAAGATAAGTCGGATCTCAGATGCACAACTAGCACTTTAGAAAATTTATTTCACGTCAATCACTTTCTCCCAGAGTACCGAGAAAAATAAAGAAAAATAAAACTTTAAATGATAAATATTTGAAAAAACTCATAATACTCAATTTGTATGCCTTAAATTATACTTTTACAATGTTTTCCAGCGATAGAAAAGCTTTGAGAAACAGATAGAGGTCCATTACTTTTTAATCATTAAGCTATTTAAAGACACTCCTTTAAAAAGGTATATACACATCCTTCTTCTAACATTAATTGAAATAGAATTCATTCTGACGATTTTTCCTTGACGTAACGGTAATCTGCCAGAAGAATTACTCATTTTTCGCAAATTAAAATGAAAATTTACAAAATGAACAAAATAAATTAATGTTAAAGTTTTTAATTTGTGCATGTTTAAACATTGCAAATTGCAGTCAGCTAACAGGAAATTTTACATTTTCTCACATTGTCGAAATTACGAAATTCAACACAAAGAAAGGAACACTTGGTTTCAAAAATTACACCTTTTACCAAATTACAACGAATTTTCAATTCAGAGGACACAAGTTTTCACTGCATTTTCCAATAGGATTTGTCATCTTCAAATAAAAAAAAAAAAAAAAAAAAAAAAGGGTTCAAAGGGGAATTTATTGACAACTTTTTCAATTTTCAATTTTTTAAACTAAACAACTTCCTTATTTCATCAGCTTAAAAGAAGAGACCGAATAATAAAAGAGTTTTTAACTACTCTCCATAGTTCAGTTACAACGTAAAGAGTTCACAAATGCCGTCAAAAAATCTCGTGAGAATAAATAACAAGTCTCCTCGACATGACATTATAGAAAATAGTATTCTTTGATTTAAAGGTTACCACATTGTTCGTTGCCGGGTTTTTTTATACGCTTTTATTCTACTCACTCAATTTGTTGAAGTACACCGGATAACCAACTTCAGCGCTGTTTTCACGTGTTGCGACACACGCACACTTACACTCATTTCCATTTTTATCAGTTGTTTTTTCAATTTTTGTTTGTTTCTGTCTCGGAAAAAAAGTGAGAAATTTTATTTTATCTTTTGCCGTTATTTTCTTTTTCAAATTATAAAAGCGTATTTTCTAAAAACTCGTTTTTAACCGAACTTATTTTTTTCCACAAAGGTATTAACTCGCGATAGAGAAACACAAATTTTCCTTCTTGAAATAACTCATGTTATAGCAAGTATTAATAAAATTTAAATCAAAACAAGCTGGGTGAAAATTTAGTCAACGAATAGTCGGACGATAAAATTATCAAAGTGAATGAGAGAGGTGGAATAGGTCAAGGGGGAATGAAGTACGATAAGGAAAAAAGAAATATGAATATCTCAGAAAAGTATCTAAAAAGACGACACTACTTGTCTGAAGTCTGTTTCAATTTTCAAATTTCCAGAACATACATAATCGAGGGAATGGCTCTTTTTCTCCTTCATATCCAAAATTTCATTTTGATAGCCACATATCGAAAACACTGAATAACTCTCAAAATCTCTTTTGAAAAAACAAATAATTATTCATATCGATCAAAGCTGGAACCAAGGACGAGGGTTTCAGATTTGAAAAATCCTGATGCAGATTTTATACAACACATTTTCAGAATCTGAGTGTCTCCAGAAGAAATTCGATTTCAATAACATTTTCAACAATTTCGATGCGTTTTCATGATTTTTACCCGTATTTCTCATACATTTAAGACCCACACTTTGGTGAGGCTATAAAACCCAGAAATCTCGCTTAATCTTTTTCGAATTCCGCCAACGACTAAATATTCTCAAATAACTCTCTTTGTAGGTGACGCACTAATCATTCTCCAGCCTGGGCACTTGACACATAACCATGGCACGAATACGACGAACATTTGAATAAATTTACACTCTCATACTAGCTATACAGAAGTTAAATAACGAGAATCCCACAACTTGACCAAATTCGCCACTACCCTGGAGGCATCATGTTCACACACCCGTCATGACAAGGCGCGCCGCCACAAATTTTTATCCAAAAATCCTCACCGTACAACAGGTAAAAAATGACAAGGCTGCTACCTGTGTCAGCGTGATGTCCGAAACCTTCTCGAAGAGAAAAAAAAAAAAAAATTGCAAACCAATTCTGACAGCTCATTTTTTTGCTCCACAGTCTTATAGGCCTGGCAGACGACAAATGTATGACGGCCATCGAACTCCCACGCGTTCGAGATAGTGCGATAAATGAAATTAAAATTACTCCGACGTGGACGCACAAAAAATTTAAAACTCGAAACCAGTTGCTTCCTTTTGGCTCCCCTTCGCCTCCTTTGATACAGTGAAAATAGGCTCAGGCAACGGGCCAATACATATTATTACTCCGAGTGGTTTAGTGGTTTTCTAAGAAAAATGTCTTATCTTTCGTGCAATATGAACGGTTCATGCTAATAATGAAAAGATGTGCGAACCTTCGTTGCGATTCAGCACTATCCCTAAGCTATAAAATTTTAAACAATGAAGGTCTTTGACTAATTAATTACCTCAAACAATGAATAATGTTATATAACGAGTGCGTACACCATAATGCTGTTCTAGAAACATATTTGAAATTTTTCTTATTTCCCTACTCGAACGCATACGGTCGACGACACGCACTATATTGATTTAGAAAATTCCATAAAGGAACTTTCATATTCTATTGTAGGAAATCCTAACTGAGAAAAACACAACCTCGAAATTCAAAAAATATTTCAAGTTCAGCAGACAGGACTAAGTAGATCATTTTACCAGGCGTTCAGAAAATATATTTTAATGTCGAAATGGAGAAGAATACGGTTGGAATCCAGAGGTCAGCGATCTCTCAGTGTGGAATTTTCAATCCCATACTGGATCATCTATAAGACCCAACCGAATACACCACCATTTTGGGTCAGGCATGATGGTGGCCTGTCCCAACTTAAAACCTTTTCAATGCCGAACACCAGGCTACAATGCTACGCAGACACTTTGCAATAAATTTAAACACTGGTGACTGATATGTCACACAGAATGCCATATAATGAGAATACTACTTAATAAATTGATAAAACATTAAATTCAGAAAACTGTTACCATGTAACATACACAAAATGATCAAAACTGAAGGGAAGTTCAAAATACAAAACAAATTATTGTTCAATGTTTAAATAAATTAATAATAAAAAAAGAAAACTCGCAATTTAACTCAAATAATATTATTTAAAAACAATTTAACTTGACAAATGAAATGGCAAACGAAGAATGAACAAGTAAATAAGTTTACATTAAAAACGAGTTTTTTAACAAGCGTCTAAGGATACCGTAGGGTAAATTTTTTTCGGGTAGTTTCGGAATTAGTTGGAACACTTCGTTCGACTTGGGATTTTCGTTTGTTTTGTTTGTTAGTTTATTGATAATAATGGTAGTTGGAAAATGGGTTACCTAATTGTTTAATTTTTGATGTTTTTAAATATGAATTCCAAATCGCAATTCATCTGTGACCTATTTCAAACTTCTTTTGGTAAAAAACATCATGTACTCAGGCACATTGAAAACATTCATTCCATTAGTAGGCCTATCAGTGTAAAAAAAATTCAAAAACATCGAAGTAAAATCCAATGTTTTCTATGCTGTTTTTCCTGCAATACTTCCTGTGCATCGATCGTCATTTAGAAAATAAGTAATGTTCTTTTCTGTTTCGTTTTCTTTGCATTCATGTTAAAATGAATAAATAAAGTTGACTCCAATTTTTTTTTAATATTTTCAACGGATAAATGAAGTTTTTCTGGTGGTTTATTCAAACATGTTCTCATGAATACTACACTTCGTTCTTCTTTACAGTGTCATTCAGTGTTTTTTATTCACAACTTAAAAATTTTTCAGATTCTTGCTTTAAAAAAATATATTAAAAAAAAATACAGCCTCTATAAATAAATAGTTTTTTTTACAAAAATTCTAAATAATTTCAAATTTCAATAAAAACACAAAATAACTTTGAAAACTAAGTCAAACGAAATGTTCCGAACAATTCCGAAACCACCTGAAAAAATTTACCCTACGGTGTCCCTAGACGCTTGTAGTTTTTTAAAGATAAGCTTTTATTTTTAATTTTTTGGGTTTAGTTTCGTGCTAAATAAATATTATTTCTTTGCGGAAGGTTGACTACAGTATTGGTATATTTTAAAATTGTAGTAGTCAGTAGAATAAAAGCTTATAAAAAGGAAATTATTACTTACAGTTGATGAGAAACTTATCCATAGAATCAAAGTCAACTTTACTATCAGCCTGTGAAGTGAAAATTGCAACATCCCAAAAATTAATTGATAAGGAACTTATCCGAAGAACCAAAGCTAACTTTACTATCGAGCTGCGAAGTGAAAATTGCAATGTTGCAAAAATTAATATCCTACCAAATTTTTTATTTCCAAAAATGTAATTTTTCATTAATTTGTTATCGTTTTCAGTATTTTGTCTCTAGTTAAGATGACTAAATTAGAGCTAAAATAGTGAAGATGACAACTATGGTAAAGAATTGATTTTCATTTTAGTTCATGGCTTGATGAATAAAGTTAACTTCAAAAGAAGTAATCAGTATCATTTAACCTATAAGTAGCCACAAAACGGAAAATGAAGGTAGATGAATTCATTTCACATAGTTAGTCACACTAATATAAGGATTAAATCTTCAGCCTTTAAAATCCCATTTATATGATGAAGTGGGCCTGGAAATACGTTAATTTTGAAAATTTGATGTGATCAAAAACGTCCACTTCTAGAATCATTAGAAGTTGTCCAGGGTTGCCCTTTGAATATTATGTTTATCTCATGAGTATGTATCATAATATGTGGAACAAATGAAGTATTACCCAACTCCGTTAAAAGAAGTACAAAAATCTGAAAATAATGTGAAAATCCATTTTTTCTTTTACATAATCCATCCAGATTGGATAAAATCCATTTCTAAACTTCGTTCCATACCAACATAGACAATGATCACAGTAAAATACACGTACAGATTGAATTTAGGATACAGATGTTCCTGGGCCCGGAATGAAAAACTTGATAAGAACTTTCACAAAACTGTGATGGAGAAGTTTCATTTTTTGTAATTTGTAATTTCCGGATACATTTCTCCTGATTGAGAAGATTATGGAAGATTTAATTTTCCCACTACACTTATCTGACTAATCATGTGTAACTAATTATTTGAATGTAATGAGAATCTCCACAACACTGGTATTTTCATCTAAAATTCAGGTGCGAAATTTGGCATTGATTTTTAGTAATAGACTATAGTTTTTCTAGATTTTATTTCACTCTACGTTTGTACTTTTCTTGTTTTATAATACTTGGTGATAACCAAATTGGATAGTTTCTAATTGTGTTCCTGAACAAATTCTGTAAACATACCCTTATATACATGTTTATGAAACTGTATTCAGGGATGTAGATGTTTCACAATTATTTCCAGTTTGATAAATAATTATAATGAAGTCTCACATTGTTTTACAGTTTCCAAATTTTGTATACCTACTATTCACTAGTATGGAGCAAATCCATAGTCCTCATTGAGTTTCCCCCTATGGTAATAAGGATTTTTAAACAGGGCATTTCTGGAGCCAAAATTACCTGATTCCAAAAATTATTATTACTTTCTTTTCATTTAACAAGTCCTGTCTATGATGGTGTGGAACAAGGTTAATTTTTCTTTTTTCTTTCTTACCTATGAGAACAATTTTATTCTGATGACAAGATGAAGAAAATAGATTTTTCATGATTCTGATTTTTAATTTGAATACTATTGTCATAGTTTTTTTCATAATAGTTCCACACAGATGTGATATGAAGATTGGAGACTGATAATTTTGCTGAAAGTAGCTTTGTAACTCCTGTTATTTCACAAATCTCAAAATTTTAAAAGTTTATTATCTCAGAATTTATTTTATCATTTTGAAAATTTTTACTTGATAATTCTCAAATTATATGAATTTATTGAATTATGTGGAATAAATTTCAATAAATGTAATAAGTATCTCTCAAACAATATCATCTCCATTCAGTATGCAAGGGTAAAGTTTTATTTTGATTTATGGTAAAAGACCATTATAATTTCCAGTTAGGATAATACTGATAATGAAGTCTTGCATATTTTTACAGTTTTTGGACTTTAGATTATAAACATTAACATGAAACAAATGTTCTTACCTTCTTTTACTTTCTTGCAATATGAAACTTTGATCCAGTCGCAGTTCCGGGACTAGAAAAAGCTTTATCCTAAATCCAATCTGTACGTGTGTTCTACTGTGATTACTGTCTATGATGGTATGGAACAAAGTTTAGAAATGGATTTTGTTCAATCTGGATGGATTACGTAAAAGCAAAAATGAATTTTCAAGTTATTTTTAGATTTTCTTACATTTTTTTAATGGAGTTGGGTAATACTTCAATTGTTCCATGTATAGTGTTACATACCCATGAGATAAACATAATATTCAAAAGGAAACCCTGGACAACCTCTGATGATTCTAGAAATGGAGGTTTTTGATCATATCAAATTTTAAAAATTAATGTATTTCTAGGCCCATTTTATCATATAGATGGGACTTTAAAAGCTGAAGATTTATTCCTCATATTAGTATAATTAAGTATGTGAAATGAATTCATCTACCTTCACTTTCCATTTTGTGGCTACTTAGAGATTAACAACACCAGGTTTATTTTATATGTCATATGAGGTGGACATTAGGGAATCCTAATCCACTCTTGAAAGATGAATACACCAATTGCAGAGCAAAATCAATTCAAATGTACGGGCATAGCTTCCCTTCGGGTCACCTGATTCATTTTTTTTGGAAAATAAAACAAACCTATTTTTGGATGTTCAGTAGATAAAATTTTTCTAATCATTTCAATTCTTTATGGAGCACACTGAGTCGGGATTGCCATGAAGAGTGAAAAAAGAAGACCGGAGACTTCTTTTCTGAAATTTTCTCGGGGGGCAAGATGCATTTACGGGGGATTGCAAACCCGCAAAATTCACCTAAGTACTTCTGTAGTGAAGACTTCTCCAACAAATTTCACCATGTCCTTCATATAAATATTAACTCTGCTAATGTGAAATTACAACAAAAACGCAAAAAGAAACGTTTCTATCGTTTGTTGACACACAGCAGGCAAATTGTGTTTCTTATCAATCTGTTCAATCTGTTCTACATAGCCAGAGCATCACATTCACACAAGAGAATCGACTAGTATTGGAAATCATCCAACATGGATTGATGCAATGAAGTGAGAAGACCTTGCAGACTCTGCTTTATACAGCTGGAAAATTTGTCTGAAGAGGCGAAATTACAACGAAACTTATCGGTTTTAGGACGAAAGTTTCGTACGGCAGTAAAAAACGACTTCAACAATTGAGAAACCCTAACCACATTATCCTCATTTTTCGATACCGTCTTCCAGCAAAAGTAAACTGACCTGTATCACGAGTACGATCAGTGGGATTAGAGAGGTCATCACTTCCTTGCAACTATGTTTGCCTCCCGAGGACTAAATTGTTTAATAGACTAGCTCATATAGCGGAAGCGTATTAAATACAAAATATTTTATACACTTCAAGATCTTGATTTCTCGCCGGAAAATTTTATTTTACAGCTGCGTAACTTGGTCCAGAAATGGATTAACATCGAACACGACAACACAGCGAATTCACACTTACTCAGACAAATCAAAGTTAAATGTCTAATAATTGTCGCCTAGATGATTAGACACTGTACAACTCTGTCTAGTCGATTAAAAAAAAAAAAAAAGACAACTCGGCATCAAATGAACGTAATTAGCAACGAGGAAATAGACAATGAACGTTTACTCACAGCTCCTCTCTTTGACGTTGTGATAATACCATTTTCATTTCGTCCTATATTATCAGGAAGCCCGCACTCAAGGCCGAAACGGTGATAAGTGCGCGTATCCGTACGAATTTTCGGGTTACGGTTTTTAAAAAATCATCACTCGTTTCTTCGTAGGACTGCTTCTTCTGAAATCAAACATCGTCTTTTAATTTTATTATTATTATTATTATTATTATTATTATTATTATTATTATTAGGTATTATTTTCCTTATATTTTATTATATTATCATTATCATCATCAACATTATCATTATCATCATCATCATCATCATCATCATCATCATTATATTTTTTTGAGATACGAACAAAACAAACGCTAATTACACGACAAAAAAATTAAACAACAAAAAAGAGACGCTGTTGGAACACCAATTGTGTAGAGATTTCGACAACTCGAAAATGAAAAATGCATCATCCACATTTGATAGGGCGTGCAAACAACTTGAAAATTTCTAAACACCTAAGGATAATATAATTCAGATCAGGTTACCGACACGGATCCAGTTATACTTCGCGGTAAGCCAAAAATGAGTTGAATCCGGATATAACTGATATTAATTGAATACCTGCCATAAGTGGAAGAGAAGCGATGGAGGATGGATGAAAATTAATCTGCTTTTCAAAACAAAGAGATTTTTTTTTTCTTCAACAGAATAACTTCCTGAAGTAACGGGTGAGTTTCATTTTTCATTTTTTTTTTTTTGTGATGACGACGTGTAAGACAAGAAAACATATAGGTACAGAAATCAGGTACGAAGGTTGAAAAATGCGACAAAAGCTTAGAAGACCAGAAATTTCAAATTTTCTGAAAAAAGGAGAATGCTCTGAATTCAAAGAGTTTTACCAGCCAATCTATGCGAGTGACATCTTTTACCAATTTTTTACTTCATTTTTATTCAACCTGCCATATCGTGTATAATCACAAAGGCTGAGGGCGTGGGTGGAGGGAAGTGTCATCGTATAATGGGTTTCGATGGTTTGGAAGGGGCAAAAACAATCTGTGTAGGCGCAGACTGTATTTCGCAATTGGTTATCATCGCTGTAAAAAATTTTATATTATAAAATTCAATCTCACTTTTTGTATATTTATCGCCTTTTTTTGCAACATTCACAACATTTTAATTTTGAAAAAAACTGCTCTTCTTTTACTTCATTATTTCTCAGCTACTATTCAAGCCATAAAGCTGAGGTTCGTACTACTGAAAAGAGGAGAAAATTTTCTTGAGTTATTTTCCAAAATTAATTTTTCTATCGCCATTAGTTTTTCATAAATCGGCCATAAAAAAACTGAAAATTAATAAGAAATATGCCGTTTTTTAATTTGTCATTTATTTCAAAAACTAATGATGAAAGAAAAAAATTTTCAGCCATGACCCCCCTATTTTTTAACGACAAATTCATTTCCACCATGAGATTTCATCAAAAACGAATTAATCACAAGATAACAGCGAAAGAAGTAACACAAGAACAAAACTGGGCGCTCTGTGTATTACTACACACACACACACACACACACACACGTACACACGTCTTTCTGCAAAATATTTCGCCATCTATCGGACATTGAACGAACACGCACATGTGTAATTATGATTTTGGTCATCTAGGATTTGTAATTGGAGCGGGTGGAAAGGGTGCATAGACCCCCTCCTCCAAAGCTAGTAATATTATAATACTCCACCTTCAGATAAATCCTCGATACAGCACAGGAACACGGATACTATTTTCAATTTTTGGGGTGCCCATTAATTTTTCCTCCTTCGGGCTCAAATTTCTTTTCTATAGCCCCGAGTCAGACGGAATATAACTGTAGAAGATCGTACTTTTGGAGCCGCGAATGTAGCATCAGTGATACCTGAACTTGAAAAATTCGAGCGTAGATCTGTATCTTTAATAATTAGGCAGCACAAACTCTCAGTAGATTTATTCGTGATTCAAAAAAACAATTTTACAACTGTTGCAACTAGAGGTATGGACACTAATTCGGTATCTATAGAATAAAATCTGGAGAGAACAAAAAATCCTGAAGCACATTTCAATGTATTTACTTTACCTTGACACTTCAACACAGAAACGGACGTTCATCACCCAAATTTTAAAAAAAATGTTCTTTTTCTTCTATAAGTCACGATGAATTTTTAAATGACACACAAAACGTCCAACCTCCATCCAGCTAGCTAGTTCGATAATGTGAACCTACATTAGTATTGCCCGTTTATATCATTCTCCAGATTAATTTTATAGCGAAAATATTTCATAACACGTATATTCAAACCTAAATTTAATATAAAATAATAACAGATATTTTTTTCTTCTGAAAACTTGCTAAAAACTTACTATCGAACATCACGAACATGCCTCCAACACCGAGAAAATTCTAATTAAAATCACTTTTTTTGCCACGCTTCAACTTCACAATAGTTATTTGTAACAATATGTTACAAGCACTCAATGTAGAAAGCAGTATTTTTCGTCCTCTGATTTCATAGAAAATTGAAGGCTGCACATTTTTTTATTCGGCTGATTTCGCTTGATAGGGATGTATGAAAAAAACTAATTTGAATATACACTTTTCTTACTTGCCACATAGGTAAAAGAGGGAAGGAGTTGGAACTAATGATACCTTATTTTAGAACTACTCATCTATTCAGGAAAAGAAAAATTTTGCATTAATTTTGTCGGATTAAAAGTTACTACCTTATACGTTGTAATGATCGATGAAGAAATATTCAGCAGTAAAATATAAATTACTTCTCGAATACCTTTTTGCAAGCAACACAAATGGCGTAATTACCAATAAGTTACACAACATAAACCAGGGTAGAATATAATATCATATCTTGTAATACATCAATGTATTAGTGTGTTTTCCAAAGAAAATATAACTACCAACTTACGCTGAGGCGGGGTTATTCCACAAATGTAAGAATGTTATGTGACTTTGCGCAAGGTTTTATTCGAATATTTGTGGAATAGGGCCCAGGGTGTAGGTAGGTGTTAGTGCAGTTTTATCAGAGCTTATTATAAATTTGGTGCAACAGCAGGACTTGAGGAAAAGCAACTATACTGAGTCGTAGATCACAAATATATATGTCACTCTAAATTGTTCAGTATATAATATATCTATCTATCTGCTTATATCAATAAAATACAATGTAAGTATATTTGTTCACAGATAACTTCAGAACACCTTGGCAGATCAAGTTAAATTTTCCAGAATTTATTTGCGTTATTCCCAGGCATGTTTGAAGCCATCGTTGAAGTTTCTGGCCCCTTTGTGGGCGAAGTTGTCTATTTTCACCAAAATTCATCATGCATGGTACAAAGACGAACAAAAACAAATGAAAAGGAATGAAAAAGAGTGAAAACAATGGTGAAGTGGACGCAACGTAGGCGAACTTTCAGGTAATATCTAACAATTATCTAATGTGAGGCAATTGTTTACATTACAATTCTTATCAGTAATCATACTGGGTGGCTAAATATTCATAAAAATCATTGAAAAGTACGAAAATATAGAAATTATTGATCCTAATTATCTTAATACAAGAAATAGTTACGTTTGAAATAGATGAAATTATAGAGGAAGCTTCAAAGAATAAAATAAGCTAAAGAACAAGAAATTTGTATCCTTAGACGCTGAGAAAATTATTTAATTTTTATGTTATCAGTCTACTTAACCTCGAAGACAACAAATAATACCGCTCGAAAACACCACTTTGAAGAACAATTTTTTAAGTTCTTCAATTTTCTCAGCTTCTAAGGGCTAAAATTTCTTGATCTTTGGCTTACATTATTTGCTGAAGTATCTATTTTTCAATCCCAGGCAATGAAACTTATCCACTAATTTTGGAGGGAGAGGCTTTGAAAGTTTTGAAAATCACTGATGTTGTCATACAGATAACTCAAGTAGATTAAAAAATTTTTTCCAAAATTAATGTAGTAATTAGACTATTTCAAGAACAAGTTTGGTACTGAATTTGAGAAAAACCGTCCACTGGTTTTTGAATGGCACTCAATATAAAATTTGATACTTTTGTAAAATACATTTAAGATATTGATGTGCCAAAGAGACTTTTTAAATTTACTTCATTAATCAGTGATGGTAAATGAAGCTCTCCTTTCATATTTAAGTTAATTATATCTACAAAGAAATTAAAATTAAAGTAAAGGTGAGGACAAGTGCTCTTTCAATTTAACCGCTATTCATACTGTGTTTTCATCAACAACAAAATAAGAGAGTGGTAATGTTTCAATTACAGGTTATTTTTTAAAAATATTTTATTTCTTTCTTATAAACTTTTGAAACATACAAGACCATTCAAATGATAATAATCAATATCCATAGGATTCTTTAGATCCATTATCACTTCACTGAAGTAATGTCTTAGATAATACATGGTGACATCCAAAACCGAATGTACATCCCAAGTATAGGGGTTTGATATCACAATTTGAAGTATATCAACGAGTCTCGAGAAATTGTAGAGTCGAGACCACAAGTCAGCTCAAACAGTTAGGCCACCAGCCTACCAGCAAAAGCTCCCAAGGCCTACAATGTATGTTGGGCAATTTTGAGTAAACAGAATAAATAAGTTGGCCAACCCATTAGTACAATTCACGTTTTTATTGCAGTAGAAAAGTTACTTACAGTAAGGTGTGAAAATATCTGGTCATGCAGGTATCACAAAAAATTATATTGCCCCTTGGTCATCAATGTCCAGTGAACCAACAGGTTCCAAATAAGTATGTTTGATATTGGAATTGAAAACAGTGTAAATGGACTATACAGTTCTGCTAGGGTGTTCACATTTTGTATAGTTTTGGTAAAAACAACTTGAAAAAAGGTGACTTGAGGTTGGAACAAAAGCTGTAGTATGTTGTGAATAATATTTCATATTCACAACGAACGGATTTCATCACGTACAAAATGAGACTGACTGTTCACAGTTCAACCAAAATTGTGAACAGTCGAGAGAGATATGGTGTTGGTTCACCGATGATCGAGATTCGAATATACACATCACCACATTGTACAAAAGTAATCGCAAATTTTCCATTATTTCCATTTTTTTCTATTCATTCATTTTCAAATTGGTAAAAAAATTGAAAATACTTGGAAATTTTGTAAATCTTTTCTTCCTAACAATGGCAACTCTAGCTCTCTAGCTTAAATAGAGACTGAGTACTCGTTTAATGAAATATAAGAGGTTTGTTTCAAAATTGAAATTTTTGTTCAACTTCAACTGACAAGGGACACACACACAACCACACAACAACACACATAAATACACATCAGAGTCTTACAATCTGACACCTGATGATCTTATGTGTTGCGCAGCCCTTATGGAGAACTAAGATGTTTATATATCAAAATGTTTCTTGCAGTTCATAACTTGAAAAATTTTATATAATATATAGTCAGAAAGGCAATGTTTATGCTGACATTTTGTGAGTGAAAAGTAGCTCTTATCATTCATAAATGTAACCTCGATGTAAAGTGAATGCTCTTCCATGTAAAAAATATAAAGCATCTTTTTACATGGAAACACGTTGACTTTACATCGAAGCAGGGGTTACACTTTCTAAATGAAATGTTAAATCTACCACCATGAGGAGGTTGATCTTTTGTTTTATTTTTTATAATTTTCGTGCAAGACTCACCATTTGATTGAATTTTAACACTTTATCGCTTTCTGATCATTATTTATATAAAATATCTTTCTCAACAAAGTTCAAAAGTGAGTTTACATGACTTGCAAATTGTTCACTTGCTGTTCTTGTTTTGCAAACTGCCTCACATGTAAATGCTCACTTTTGAACCTTGGTGTGTAATATACTACTTTTTCTCTATTTATTGGGGTCTGGTAACTTACCATTTTATCCAACAACATGTGGAGATTAGTAATGGGAGAATGGGTAAGGCAGAAGGTCGGGGATCTGATGGCCAATGATCCATTTGCATGAGTTTCCAACCACATAGCCAATTGAACTAAACCAAATACACCGCAATTTTAAAAAGTGATCTCAAACCCACAACTTTTTGTTTGAAAGGCCAACCCCTAAACCATTCTGACACTCCACCAAATTTCACCCATCAGACCAGATGATCTAAGAAAAGAACAAGTTCATGAAACAAAATTTTGCAACAACAAAAAAGAAGTAGATCTCAGTGCTTCTCTAAAATACCACTGACAATATTTCAAAATTTATTTTGAACTTTTAAAAATGTTGAGTATCGTTTATTAATTTATGAAAAGTGACAAATTTGAAAAAAACCAAAGTACCAATTTTTCTCAGAAAATCGAATTGCTAAAAATTACTAGTAGATAATGGTGAACAGTCTTTTTCCGCAAAAATGTCGAAAATTAAAGAAAAATAGTTTAAACCGTCCTCCATACTTGCTGGCTACATCACAAATTTACTTGTAAGAGTAGGTCTGTACATGTAAGCCTGTGCGTGTGAGCAGCAAGCAGGTGAACGTATCGTCCTAAAAATGTGGCCTAAATAAACTTCGCATTTTCAAATATTTTTTGGGCAAACTTGGTTTACATGGGAAAAGATGGGAGGTGCAGACACGGTTCTAGCTGTGTTAATCAACTCATACACAATCAACACAAATCATCATACTGAAGTTTGCCCGAACTCACTTGGGCAGAAGTTGTCATAAGTTTAACTGAATTGTGAGGACGGAGCATAACTTTTCTTATTGTTGAGATAGGTTTTTACAAGAGTAAGTCTAAGTGACACGTACAGTGCTAATGATGTGGCTTGCGAAACATCGCATCATCAAAGATTTTTTTGTGCAAACTTGATTTACATGGGAAAAGGTGGTACGAGGGGACCGAGCTAAAATTATCATACCGAAGTTTGCACAAGTTTACTTGTACTACACAGTGCAATTAGGACTGTACGTGCCACTACCTTGCTGCTTTCACGCACAGGCTTATTTCTACAAACCTATTTGCACAAGTAAATTTGTGGTGAAACTAGTGCGTGTAGACGAGCCTTAATAGTACTCCTCCCACACATCCCACAACCCAACAGACCTATATAAAAAATATGACAGAAAAATGCTTAGTTATAATTATAAATTAACTAAATTAACACAGCTCTGAACTAATTTCAGTTTAAAATACAAATTTCCATCGCAAATGAAAGTGACAAATCTGGTAGATCAACGTGCAACGCATTTTAAATTATATGTAAGTTCTAGAGTGACTGATGGTGGAATTGAAATGTAACTTACGATCACATCCGAATCGTGTCCAGACGAACTAAATCTAGTTTTGAGACTTCCTCGATTCGAATAACCAGCAACTTTCACTAAAATTATTCTTTACCAACGATCAATAAGACAGAAAAAAAAAAAAAAGAAAAAAAACAGTTAATCGAAATGAAATTGTTGATCAGTAAATCGTATTTCAACGAACAAAACTTGAAAAAAGGCAATTCGATGACTTTCGATCAAGAAGAATCGATTACTTAACGTATTTCATGACAGACGACTCCTTTGCATTTGAATACAATACAATTAGCTGAAACGCTACAAACTGATAAAAAAGTCGAAAGCAAGGCCGAAGCTAGAATAAAACTTTGGAAGGGGGACGGTACAACGTCCTGTCATTTTCCCCACAAATGAAAATAAACTATATTGTTTTTATTTTTCTCAATAGAATATATTTCCAAATTTTTTCCGAGAAGGAGCAAGTTTTGGTTTTGAAGAGCTCCGGCCCCTTCCTCAACTTCACTTTCGATCGAAAGTAATCGATGAGCTTCATCTTCTAAAATGAGTTGTTTGCGGTACCGTTATTATCTCTAAAGTATTACTGAAAATAAGGAAACTTTTACGATCACATATTGATTTGTTCGAGCAGTTCGAGTCTTTCAATACTTTTTTCAAAATTCTCCTCAAGTTTTTTCTTTTTATTGGTTATAGTGTAGAGCACTATCCCCAAGTACTTAGTCAGCAGATATTTAGTAATATCTTTGAGGAAATGTTACTCGTAAATGTTTTAAATTTCGGGCATACAAAAAATCGGAAATAAAGCAGGGTACTTATGTCTCGTAATTTTCTAAGCGTTCATAGCCATATTACTAAAATCTTTCGGTTCTGGTGAAGCTTTCTTTCCAACATTTTGTCATCTTTTCATATGTTCGACATTCTTCCCTATTTTCTTGATTAAATTATTTCTTTAATCACAAATTTCCGTGGAAAAATGCTTCCTACAGTGAATTCTGAACGTTTTAAGAGAAATTTTAATTGCTGAGCAGAAAGAGCCGAAATTACGAAATAATGATAGACTGATGACGAAAACGAGGATTATTAAAATGAAAGTTTAAGGCGTAGACATCTTTTTGTGATACTCCCCAAAATAAATTATTCAATCTATAATGCTAATTTTTTCGGAAACGAAAATTAAGGTAAATTGAATTTTCTTTTTATCAAAATAGCCGAACGTCGAGTCAGAAAAGAAATAGACAACCTAAAATAAGTTTTTCTCAAAATAGACATCAATTTCATAATGTCATCTTTAAGTCAACAACTTTTTTCAAAACTATTTTTCGAGTCGAACCATCAATCACTTTGATCTACCATCAAGTCATGAACAACAAAAAGATATGCTAAAGAATCCAGAATAGAAAATATTGATCAATGCAATTCAACTGTCGGGCATGTGTCGGAAAAATCTAATTCTTAGAAAAGCGAACAAAATAGTGGTCATATTGATTTTTATCAGAGGAAGAATTTTATTTTCTGTAGTCACAATAAAACAAATCTTATACAAAAGGTTTCAACATTCTCAACTTCAGCTAAAAAAAAAAAAAAAAAGATTTTTATGGACCCAATTTGCCAACCAAAAAAATTTTCTATCGAGAAGATATAGTTTCTAAATAACAAAGTAAGGAAAAAAAATAAAATAAATAAATAAACGACGGCTTCATACAGTAGTAGAAGGCTGGTGATAAGTATCAAAAACTTTCCATTTCAAATAGGTCTCTTTCTTAGCTGTTCTTATTATATAAACGCAAAATAAAAAGCACAAAATTAAACGATTTCAATTATAATCCATGCATAGTTGAGAGAAATGGACTGACACAAAGAATTAACATTTAAATAACGAGGGAGGATTGGGTGATGACGGAGAATGTGTCTGGGTAAATGAAATATTTTTCAGCCAAAGGCTCAGAAGCGAATAAAGAATACAAATAGCAAAAACCACTTTCGCAGAAAATTACACCTAATGTTGAACAACTACAAAAAGATGTTGAATCACTCAAATCCTTCAGACAATTTCAGTTTAGTGGGTATAAACCCATTGGTAGTTATCTCAATTTAGACCATTCTGTAACTTACATTTTTCGACTTCCTCAGCCTCGAAATTACACAAGAATTTGAGTTCGCAAATAATCATGATCGTTCGTCCGTGACTATCGTCTACGGTTTACCCAAACAATTAAATGTATTTTAATCTCTATACGTATAGTTTTAGCATAAACTTCGGAAAATTTAGATAGATAACAAAACCAATCTAAGCTAAATTTTGAACTTGACAAGAGACAGTCAACGCTAAACATTTAAATAGTCGAAAAATATAACCCCTTTAATTTGTAATGAGAATAAAATGACAAAAAATGGTGCCAGAGTAAAACAATATGTTGTACATTCCACATAATATATTACATTTATTTTGTAAACATAAAACAGCACATCCTACGCACAAACCTTATATTCTTTGATTACAATTTCTATTGCAGTCGGAGGTCTTACTTTCAGATTCGTTATTTTGTATTATGCCGTGTGTAAAGGGAAAATGCTGCAGCCCTTTCTGAATGCCATTTTGGCAGATGCACGAAACACTTGGCTGGGTGAACATCAATGTAGGGCTACATACATCTTTTATAAAATAACCAATCTGAAGGTAAAGCTCCCAACTGCGACAGAAATTTAAATCAATGAAGACAAGGTTTTTGCGTGGGGTGTACTGTTTTATGCTTACGAGAAGAATGTCATGTATTATGTGGACTGCACAACATATTGTTTCACTTTAACACCTTGTTTTTATCATTTTAGTTTTTTTTATTTGTTTGTTTCCGTTTTTTAGTTTTTTTAATCATTATTTTTTTTTATGTTTTTAGTGACAAAACAGCATAATGTTCAAAGTAGAGTGATTCATAAGTATTTTAGATAGAATTCTCAGGTCGTAACCAAAAAACCCCATAACTTCAGCAAAGTGAATTAAAAACTTGCGAATAATATATCCCTCAATTTTTCGAAAAAATTATCCTAACCACTTTTTGGAGTAACAGTCACTCACAGTTTATAAAAAACCAAATCAGTGGTTTGATCTAAAAATGAACCGAAAATTTCAATTCAATGCCTTTGGAAACATATCCTACGATTTATCACCCAATCTTTTATGTACAAATTATTGTAAACCCTACTTCCCTCAGCTAATCCCCAACCTGTTGAAGCTAAAATTTTGAAAAGGTTAAACTGATAGGGAAACAGTTATTCACACTGATCAATAGATCAGTCATGAGTTGATGTTATCACATGATTATCAGTTGAAATTGGGTCCAAACAAACAATCTGACCAATCTATTTTATGCAGTGAGAAAAGTGAAAGAACATTTTTAAAGGCTGAGGATTATGTAGAAATTATATTAATTGTTATACCAATAGCATATGATACTCTGAATAGTACGATTAACTTTCTACCTAATTGTTCTTTAAAAATTTGCTAGTTCTTTCCAGTTTTCATAATTATATGGGAATTTACGTTGATGTGTGATAACAATACAAGTTTGTTTGGACCCAAAATGGTCTACCTGCAACTATTGATACATTTCAGACAGGTTGTCAAATCACACGTGACAGATCAATTTGGATTAGTTGATCTAAAATTTCTAAAAGCGTTGGGTTATATGTTATATACCCTATTCACATTAAGAATGATTTATTGTCATTAAGACAATTACACATATCAGCACAGTTGAGCGTAATCATTAATCAATACATCACTGAACTGAAAATTTATAACGTCTTTCTTGGCCACATTAACTGTAAAGTATTGGTTTTTTCTTTTCCCCTTTGCCAACAACTTTCATGTGACATCATGTGATGTCATGTCGTTCTTAAAGTGAATAGGGTATAGTTGATTGCCAAAAACCAATCTTATATAATTATAAAAACCACTTCTATAACGCTATGTTTGTTTGATTTGCTACATCTTTTTACAAGATGTAACTATTCGTGTGTTCTATTAACAATCTAGCAGCCAGGTTGTAAACACGGAGCTGTTTAATTTGTGTTTTGTTACAGTCGGTTATAGAAAAGTTGTATACATCTTTGCATCCACTTTCAAGCAGTTGCAGGTGGCTGCAAGATGAGAAGTTTTCATTTGATATGTGAATTATGTTATCATTGTTATTAAAAATTCAAAAGTGGATCTAAAAACATTTTGATTTGACCTTGAAATATAATTTACAACCAGTGAAATTTTATTGTATCATTTTTAAATTTCACATCCAATGGCTACAAGATGCAATGGCAAATCAAACAAACCTGCTAAAACATGACTATTTTGAAGTAGGTTTTCTTTAGAAAATCTACTTATTACGCATGGTGCGGTATCAGCCCCAGAGCTGAGGGTGGGTACATTTTTCGTTTCATGACTTCACGAAAATTTTAGCACCAATAATTCAAATTCATATATATATATATATATATATATATCATTTTCTCATTCCTATGATACAGGTCGCAATTTTCGTCCGATAATCACGAAATTTGATAAGAACATTTGTACTAGACCAAAAAACAAAACCTATTGATTTTGGTGCGTATTGGCCGGACGGTACTTCCAATACCGCTATTTTTTTTATATTGGTCATAAAATGCGGAATTTTGGAACAATAAGTATGAAATTTGAAACAAATATTATTAGAATTTATTGTAGCATGCTACAAATTTTGGTGGGGATCGATCAGACGGTACTTCTGATAAAGATTTTTTTTTACCTTTTTTTTTCTAATTTGCATGAACTTTTTTTTTACGAACATTATCCACATGTTCCTGTTTTCTTCTCTTTTAATTTATAACTTCATTATATTTCTTTGATTTTATTTGAAATTACATGATTATTCACCTTACTTCATCATCCTAATTAATTTTTCATTTCAAGAAATAATGCTTTTAAATTTTACATTGTCTAATATTTTGTAAGCAGCTAACAAATTTCACACAATCATAACATACCATTAACGCATATGAACTTATAGACAATTAATGTCTCCATCAAAATTCATAATCCTTTTTTATCAAATATCGACTTTTTCTATCGAGGCTTGCTACGCTCGAGTTTTACAGATATATTTGGCTAATTGTATATTTGAGTCTAACTTAAAATCTTTTTTTTCTTCTTAATATTATAATATCAATTCACTTTGTTAATTGATAATTCCGACACATTCATGTAGATCTGTGTGAATCATTACTGTGCAGCAGCATTCTAGTAATAGTAATAAATGGCAGAATTTATTTTTTTCTACATTTTGATTGTCTTTATCTCGTTTTCATGATTTATGAGTAAAGGCAAAAAACGAAGTTCAGCTTTTCGCTAATGTCAGGATTCAAATGAGACATTAACAATCAAAATTGGTTCAGCCGTTTGGCTGCTACAAGGAACATACATACATGAATCCTAATCAGAATCACATTACACACTATTACTTATTTATGCACTACACTCCTTTTTATTTTAGCAGTCTTGTAGAAAATAAAAACCCGTTAACACTTAGAAGAGGGAAAAAAAAGTAAATTAACACGGTGAAGAAAAAATAAAAACAACTATAATAACTAATTCTGCTATGATATAAAAAAAAATTATTTTCTTCAAAACCGAGTACCGTTTTAATTAGATCGTTTACTACCACAAAACTACGACATTAGCATACAAAATAAAATAATGTTCTCCCACAAATGCGGGGACATTAGGTTGAAGAAGAAGAAGACGAAAAAAATCTCACATTTATTAAGCTACGAATTTAGGAATCAGAAAATTATCTACGGAATATCTTTCACAGTGCAGGCAACTTTCCTCCAGCATTGCATAATCAATGCGAAATCGCATTACAATCGCCAATATGCGTTTCTCTGGTGGTACCTAACTTTTTTTCAGACCACTGATTAGGCACTGACAAGAATACAACGCAAGAAGTCTATTGTCTTGATAACTGGCCCCAGGAATACGAAACAATTGGAATTTTGTTATTAATTTTCGTTGTATTCGTAGAAGACCCGAAGCGTTGGTTTTAATTACCGGTGGAAATTTACTATAATCGTTTTTCGAATTATGCAAAATACCGATGACTGGCAGAAAACAAAGAAACAGCACTTACTAAAATGAGCATTTCATGAGCCATTAATTTCGGACATAAGATAAAGGAGAGGTAATTTACGGCAGGATAGTCTAAGCGTTGACGTTTTCGAACTGTCTAATTGACGAAAGTAAGTAATCGATTTCTGAAAAAGCACTGAATTTTTTTCTCTTCATAGAAAAATTGGGAAAAAAAAAGTTGAGAAAATTCAAAGTAGGAGGTTGTTGAAAAACTATGGGAAGGGGAATGAGAATACGAGAAAATATTACTCAATTCTGCGAAAGACTATTAGGAATTATTATTATGGCCTACTCGTCATTTTTATCCAGTTTTCTTGCAAACGGGGTATTAAAATTGACTTCACCTCAGAAGAGGATAAGGGGTGAGGATGATGAAAATCAGCCGTTTCATTAGAAAAGAAAATGATTGGCACCATTTTCCTATTTTTACCTTTTTTTTTCATGTAGTTAATTGAGAGGATTATTATTTTTGAACCTGAACATCAATGGCTTGACAAAAATTTGGTCAAGACTAATAAATTCTTGATTTACACCGAACTCGAGTTTTACCTGCATCATATAGGCACAAATTCTAGGTAAAATAAAAACCAAAATGGGAAATACCGATAAAAATTTTGAACTTGGATCAACTTTACACATTATTTGATAATTGACCTATTAATGAAATCATTAGAAAAGAAAGCGTGAATGATTTTTGAAAAGAGGAGTACCATACATGACTAGAAGTGAGTAACAATTTCTTTAAAAAAATTAACTAAATAATAACAAAATTTCGCAAAAATTTTTAAAGATTTCTGGAAAATTTTTGAGTTGTCTTAACCCATTTAAAAAAAAGCTCGAGTACGTTCCTATAATCCTACAATTCTTAGAAGTCGCCCACAGAATGAATAACGTTTTTACATATTTTCACTAAACCCCCTTCCCAGGTATTTTAAACTACTTTTTTTCTTTTGAGCCTCCAGCGTTTTTTTTTTTTTTTTTTTTTTTTTTTTTTTAAAGAAACAATTGATTGCTTCTTCAGAAATTTGTTACTTTACTGGAACTAAATGAATAAATAACATTTCTCAAATGACCCCGTATATCTTTAAAGGTAGTTTAAATGTTAAAACAACCGCTATAACAAACAAGAGTAGTTTTTGAAATCTGTTCTCCATTCTTTCTGCTTTCAGAACACTCAAAACGAAACTCGAGTTGGGGCCAATTGTCAGCGTTAAGCTAGATTCGAAGAATTTAACAAAAAAGAACTGTGATAGTTTAGCTAATATTTATATACACTGACACCAATGAACAAAAGTAACTGAATGAAAATGAGTGAATTTGAATAAAGATTAATTCTAACCAAGACTGAAAAGGAACTAGAGATTAATTTTTTCTTCTGAACGAGTCAGTATTCACGTTCACATTCATCATTCTATTTTCAAAAACAGAAAAAAAATAAGGAGCATATTAGAAACAGTGCAACGATCACGAATGTTGCTCAACAAAATAGATTTGCTCATCATTAATATAGAAAATAAACTTTTTCAACGTATAACACCTTGAAGGAAGGAGAGAAGGTATTAAGCTTTCAACGATCAAGCTCTAAATAGAGCAATGCTCATGAAGATGTTTGTAGGTCGAAAAGATAAGTAAAAATTATCGCGTTCATTACTAAGTTGTGCAACTGACAAATCATTCGTAACCTTCCTAACTCTTAAATAACAATATTGAATTCGTTTAAGACACCACTCAAAGGATAACCAAGCTTCATCTCCTTCTTGCTCAGTATAAATAAGAGCTGGAGAATTGGACTAGGTAATAAAATTTGACTTTTAGTGGGTTAAGCATGATTGATAATCCGCTATTCCACTTCAAACCAACTCCACATCACTTCGTTAATCCTCTGCCAGTCAAAATGGTTATTGAAACAAATCGACTCTGGAGAAACAACTCACTCTAAAACTCACGAGCCAATTTAGTTGACTCGGTGAAAAAATTAAAATTCATATAAGTCGTTGAACACAAAAATGACAGTTTAAACGACTAGGAGCTTCTGATATGTACGAATAGCTATTATCACACTCAATGATTGACAAAACTACATCGAATCAATCACAGTTCATTTTTGTTCTTTGAATTCAACCAAATGATAACAACCGACAATTGGTACCTCATATACATAGTATGGCAAACCCTGGGAGCAGAAAAGAGCCAGAATAGATTTTGAGAATTGCTCTTCTTCGACAAATACTCGTACTCTTCGAGAACACATTGATTGCGAATAGCCCATCACTAACAAATCGCAGATGAGATATCGCTAATATAAACTGAGTTACGAGCACATCGATGAGGCCTTGCCTATGACATCGTATCAACGATAGAGAAGTCCAGTAAACATCATTCAATTTGCATTTTCTCAACCAGCACAACAGCCAAAAATTCCAACAAAAAACGCCACAAATATTCAATTACAACGATATAACTCAAGTCATACGAAACATGAAGGTACTTTAACGGAACTCTGAAGGACACATTCTTTCTGCAACCATCTAATCATCTTACAAATTTCCACAGAAAAAATTAATTTGGTCGATCTCGATTTTCGTCAATTTTCACCAGCAGCGTAACTTTTGCACAATTTCTTCGATAAGTAGCGGGAAAAAAAACGACATGGCAAATGACGCTGTCTCGAATCATAATTACTTTTGTGGCAGCTTGGTGACCATTATTTTTGTAATCGTCTTTCAGCGTCACATAAAACGAACGTCAGCGCCGAAAAAAAAAATTCTAGCAATAAAACTTACTGTGAATAGCTCTTTTCTAACAGAACGATTACATCATCAAAAATTACACAAATGAATATTAAGAACTTGGCTAAATCAAGGTCAACGATGAATAATAATTGGCCCGAATTAAATAAAACATGCACGCATCTTTGCCAGATAAACTAAATACCAGTTTTAAACGGAAATAAAAGGTAACAACACACAATCGGTTACCACCTGAATTCAACGTGCTGAACAAACAGAAGTACTGAACAATGCACTGGAGGATAATATTTTCAAATACATATTCCACGTGTTATGTGTGAAACGAATAATTTTTCACACAATTCGAAGCTTCCAGACTACAAATTAACGTCTCAAATGTATTATTTGACAGTTAATTAAGTTGATTCAAAGCCCTAATTAAACGATAATGAAACGAAATATGGAAATTTGAAAATACAATTTTTTCCACGCAGAGAAATCGGTCGTAAGAATAAAATTTCGAATTTCCGAATACAGAAGATATTTTTCTGGAAGCGAGAAGTAAAAGGAGGTGACATCGCATGTGAATAAAGACAAGCAAACGAATATTTGTTAAATCTTCCGAAGTTATATTTGATTTACCTGCGCCCACAAATGTCATTAAGTCTAGTGTTTCGTTGGGTAAGCGAAATATTTTCAAAATTTTCATTTTGATATCGAAAAAATGTTGAGTAAATAATGCAAGGAATCACCAAATCAAAAAAAAAAGAATCTTATCCAAACTAAAAAAGATCAATATGGAAGACTCAAATTAAAATAGTTTACCTTCAAGCTTCGTTCATTCTACCATAGTCGAATAAATTTTCTCTGGTCGTAAATAAGAGTATCTACATGAACATTTTTTTGTTATGAGAAAAAGGACTTATAACGAGATTAATGTCTTGACCGAACAGAAAAACATTACAAACGTTAATATTTTAATATCAGAAAAATTAAATATACTATGTGACTAGGGGAACAATTTGTAACGAAAAACTGAATAACAAAACTCATTAAAAATCTTATCTTTCTCATACATCTTTAAGACATAATTTTTAATTTATAAAGTGATTTTACAAAATTGACTGAATTCGTTCACCTATTGCCGAGAAAAAATATATGGAAATAGAAAATTGACGAATATTATAATTTTTAAATAACAATAAATATGGATTTTTTTTTTCTTATTTCATTTCTTTACGGGTAAATCCTTGATGTTTTCCTCCTAAATACTAGTTTTAAGAGAAAACAATAATGAAACAATACACAACATATTCGAAAATGTAGAAATGAAAATTACAGCAATACCTAATAGACAAGATAAATCAATAAGACTGAAAATAAGAATTTACTAAGATGATGACCGAGGTATTTAACAGGAGCTCTATTTTAGACACCACCGAAATTCAAACAACCCTGTTACGCAGCTGACATTGTCCTCATGGCAAAACAAAAAAAAAAAAAACAAAAAAAAAAAACAAAAAAAAAAAACAAAAAACACATTACCTAGAAGAAACGGTCGGATAATTGAAACTCAGATTAAATATTAATTCTGAAAGAGGAATGGATCATCAAAAGGTAGAGGAGAAGGAGAAATTTAACCATTTCAAATAAATAGTCTGATGAAACAAATAAATCGATAGAGCAAATGGCATGAATATCATTTTTGAGACTGAGCAGTGAGCACCGAGGTTCACATATAAATTCGTATCATATTAGTCATGACAAATCCAAACGAAACGTGAACACTTATCAAAAGAGGTTAAAACAAAAATTACAAATCCTTAGAAGCGAAGAGAGAGAACAATGGTTGAAATATTAGATGGAAAAATTAAGACATGTGAAAACATACAGGAGGGTATTCACGAAGTGATCAAAATGGCGTGGGTCCAAATAAGATATCGGGAAAAAAGAGAACTAATTAGCGGTCGTAACCACCTCCCAGAAGTAAAACCAAAAAAAGGACATTGAAACTACCAAGACTGACAACTACATTCATAAACGGCACTTTAACCTCCCTTTACTTAAACCTAACTTTAAAACGACTTAATTATACAATTATTTGATATCAAAGAACGTAGTAACATTGTATTTTTACGTGAGAAACCTCATAAAACGATATAATGTTACCATACTGAATTCAAAATTGTGGGATAAGTTATTCCAAAGCGAGTTTCAAGTAAAAGGATATTGATGTGATATTTGTGAATATGGTCGTAAAGCTGTATGACGAAAATATGAATGTTGAACTGTGGGGCAGCGCACAACAATAAAAATAATAAATCACAAACAGTTAAAGAGTATGTAATACACGATTCCGATATATTTGATTTCGTATTCATAAAGCACTGGTGTAAAACTCAAACTCAGCACAGTAGGTATTGCTTTAATACACGTCTTTCTTTATTCATTTCTGCGGTCTTCAACATATTCTACTACAGAACTGAACTGGCGAGTGAATATTGTGAGACAGTAGCAAATGGAACGTACTTAAGGAGGCCTTCAAGTAGAAATTAACAGAAAAAAGCTGAAAAACTTTAACGTAACACAACTTCACTAGAAAACACAGTTTGCCAATATTCATCTACAATATTAAACAAATAATAAAATAAAATAAAACCTGAATTAATGCAATGCAGAAGAGACACTCGTCACTTGCTGCGCCGTAAATAAGTAAAAGATACTTCAGGCAACACAGTCGACTAACTTTTTTCCTGGAATTTTTTATTTTTCTTTACATTTTTTTCGCAAACTACTTGACTAATAGGCTACAAATCAGTATCACACTTGGTCCAATATAACAACTAACTTTCGTGAAATTTTCAGTCTTATTTCTTTCGTAGTTTTTTCAAAATCATGAACACAAAATTTTCTCCAGAAATTTTTTCTATTCCAGTTTTCTCCGAAAATACTGAATGAATAGGCACCAAACTCTTATCGGACTTGGTATAACATAAAGAAAATCTATCGTGAAAATTTTTTAATTCGATCCCTTTTTTAGTTCGTTCAAAATCTTGGAAAATCCACTTTTCCTAGAATTTTTCGTTTTTCCAGTTTTCTCCGAAACTACTCAACCAATAGGCCCCAAACTTGTTTTAAACTTGCTCCTATATCAGAAATACCTTTCGTGAAAATTTCAGCCCTATCCTTCAATAGTTTTCTCAAAACCGTTAGCTAAAAACTTTCTTCAGAAATTATTCAGACTTGCCATAACGTAAGTAAAATTTATCATGAAAATTTCAATTTGATCCTTTTTTTTAGTTCGTTCAAAAACTAGAAAAAATTACTTTTCTAGGAATTTTTTGTCTTCCAGTTTTTTCGAAAACTATTAGACCAATGGACACCAAACTTCTTTAAAACCTTCTCCTATATGAGGAATACCTTTCGTGAAAATTTCAGCCCTACCCCTTTTGTAGTTTTTTCAAAATCGAGAACCAAAATTTAGACGATACATATGTACATTTACGTACGTATGAAGGGGAATACGAAAAAAAAAAAAATTCGGTCAAAATGGGAATAATTGGGTCATTAATTTTCTTTTGTCATGAAACGGAAAATTTTCAGCACCCCCAACCCTAACTCCTTTATGAGCTTGTCAGTAAGCAAACTAAATAAAAATAATATCTCATACCATGGGGTCTTGAATTTTTCTTTGAACTTACTTTATTTTTTGGAAATTTAGGAGGGGCTAGTGCAACCTTGCTTTCTGGCTACGCCTCTGTCCCATATTTTATTCAGGCGAATGAAAACAATCGATTTTTAATCATGATAATACCTTCCGACAAACTTTTGTGTAGGAAATTGATTCACAGAAATTTGATCCTTCTATTGAGTTAGTCTCTAACAACGTTTCCTCATTTTCCATCATAGAACTGACCTCAAAGTATTATTACTGGACAATGACGAGATAATCAAAATTAGCAATGATGATGAGCAAAACTGATCTATGTCCAGTTTCAAGTACAAGACTCCAATTATAAAACGTGAGAAAAACATATGAATAAATCGCGAAATGTTTGTAATCTCTTATTTTTCCCCTTTTAATGGCGTTGGTAGGAAATTTAAGATTCTTGTACATTTTGGAAGGACTCGAGTGGTAACATTAGACACCAATAATAGAGTGTAACCTGTAAGCAAAACCAAATTAGACAAAGAATTGACTGCGCAAGACCACGATCAAACGATCAACAACGCAAAATCAAAACCGATGCGAAAGTTATTGCTCAAAAATCAAGAGCCATATTCTTAAAAGTTTTTTTCGCAAAGTGAAAGCACTTAAATAAACTTTCTCCGATACTTAAAAACTGAAACCACAAAAACACAATCATGAGTGGTTTTTTTTTCACAAGAATATAGCCCCAAGACCGAATGTGAAAGACTAAGAAACAATACGACGATTATCATGGTTTTGGTCTTGTTTTTGCTCATCACTAGCGAAATCAAGTATTACAAATTACGCATTCAAAACTTTTACTCCATCAAGGAAAACTGTACGTGTCTTATAGCCTACAGGACATGTGAGGAATAATGGTTAGATAGTGATTTGAAGACGACGACTTTGCGTCTTTGCGTCTTTGCGTCTTTGCGTTTTCGCTGATACGAAATGGAGTAATTTATCAAACTTTTTGGACAAATTGATTCCCAACAAACGTTTCTCCATTCAACGCAAATACCATAAAAACTTGGATTCTACAAGCCGACAAACAATGGAATATATTTACTTAAATCATCCATTCAAGATTTCCATTTTCGCATAACATCGAAAACAGACAGCTGTAGCATTGCAAGATTCATAAATCTGCGACGATTAATCAAAGTTGATACAGCATGCACGTACAGCAAATGGTGAGTGGGCAATTTTACGGAGAACTAACAGATTTTACGAATTATATACGACTGGTAATGCGAGTTGAGGCGTAGGTACTGTGCGCAATAATAAAGTAAAAGTACCACCATTTTACCGAGAAAGTAGATTTTTTTTAAAGACAAAGAAAGTCACTTTCAGCCAAAAAGACGTTCTTTTTTGGATTTGTATTTTAGTTTAACGTATTCAAGAAGTTATGATCTCGATCCAAACAATTATTATTTATTAGTTGATTAAAATGTATAGAAAAACAGGCACATCAGTATTTAATATTCGAAAAAATTAACGCACGATCGTATAATTTACTTGAAGAAAAAAAAATTAGGCGCTATAAATTGCTTAGAAGTTTGGACATAAAACAAGCATCAAATCACGAATTTCATTTCTTCACTGGTTCGCCAAAAACCGATATAGCGGGAGGAGGAGGATGAGGAACTAATTTAAAATAAACTGAATGAAAGTAAGAAACGAATCAAATCCTTCCGGTTCGGTCCACTTCCTACACGCAATTTTTTTAAGGTCGTAAGAATTACCGCTACGTTGCTAAGGTTGGGGGTGATGCTGACTGCGCGAAGAAGAATTAAAAAGTGGAGAAAAATTAGTAAATGAGAATACTATTGCGCGAAAACAAGATGAAACGGAGACGATTATCGCTGATAATTTAGTTTAGAAAAGTTCGTTTTTTCTCCTTTCATTTATAGTATGCTAGGCATCTTTTTCCTTTATTTTATTTTTTTCTAAATTGAGACAGGAGCACGTACAGACGAATCTACGATTGGAATATGGGAAATTGAGCAGTAAATTATGCATCATTTGTGTTACATAGTACGATATAAATTTTCATTTTAGGCACAACGAACTGACCAGGCGGGCACAACACCTGTTACTCAAGACTACGAAGGCGATAGCTTCAATTTCAACGCAATTGAAAAAAAAAAAAAAAAAAAAAAAAAAACCAGTGCATTAACACTTTGCTAGAAAACTCAACTTACCAATTTTCATCGAAAATTCAAAAAACAAACCGAGTTTCAAACATGTGAAAAAATTGCAAAAAACTGTTGATATTTCACTGCTCAAGTTTCAAGCAAAAAAATTACGAAAAACTATCGATCTATTTATTGTTTAAGTTTTAGTGATTTTTTTGAAAACTACTGGAGCAATGGCCACAAAATTTCCATCAAAGTCGATCTTATACGTCGACTATCTCCTACCAAATTTTCAGTCCGATTCCTAAGGTAGTTTTCTCGTAATATTGGAAAAACCGCAAAATCGATATTAATTACTGCTTTTACAGTTGTTCACGTATTTTGTAGAAACTACAAAAACAATAGTGATGAAATTTTAACCGCATTTGCCCCTGTATGAAATCTATCTCCCACTGAAATTTCAGCCCTAAAAATATTACTTTTTCTAAGATCCTGGAAAAACTACCACTTTTCCAGTAATTCTTTGTCTTTCAGTTTTCTCCAAAACTATTGAACAAACAGGCACCAAACATTTTTCAGACCTGCTCCTACATAAGAAGTATCCCTCGAAAAAGTTTAAGCTCTATTCGTTTTGTATTTTTCTCAAAACCGTAAACATAAAATTTGAGCAATATAATAAATACCTTTCAGTCAATTACATACATCGGGTTTTTACAAAAATTTCTAAGTGAGAGGGAACAAGTCGGCAAAAACACTTGATGTCCTCTATTGATTCAACAGAACTTTCTGAGAACTCAGAACTTGCGTGCAGCACATTTGTATCATATAATAAATCTAACTGTCGAGGTGTGGCATATGCAGAGTGGAAGAAATAGACGACAAGATCAATTCAAGTCGAAGAAGTGTAATGAACATATTAGAAATGCAAACTAGAACAGAGTATGAGATAGCGTAAGAAGTGATGTTAGTTGCGGAAAAATGTAACGAAAGTTAAACAACCAGATAGAGAGTAACCACGGACGAAGATATTTAATACGTACGAAAGTGAAAGTAAACTATTAGTAAAGTGTTCGTAGGTGCGAGGTGAGGAGGATTGGGAGCACCCAACACTAATAGCTGACTTCGGTATGGCAAAAACTTCAAATTTTAGTTCTGGATAAGTTCTGCTAAAAGTCAGTTTTCAGTTTTATTCAATTGGTTTCAGTTCTAAGAAACGGCGCCCATTCAGCCCTATCGAAAAAAATTAATACTCGTTTCTGAATACCAGTAAGTAGTGTGTGGACGCATTAATGCAAAGTAAAATAGCTCTAAATGCTTATCAGTTGTCCGGTATGCATAATGGAAAGACAAAACAGATTAATTACAGACATCAAAAATTTTTTCTTTTGAGAGTGCGTGTTCTATACCGCCAAATTAACTCAAGAGTTAAGAATGATGAAAATCTTCATTGCATGTACGATTCTAAAAGACAAGATTAATGAAAAACCACCTCAATAGGTTGTGATTTTTCGGCTGGTTTTAAATTTATGACCTTTGAAGCAGAAAAGACAAACATAATGCTGACATTTTAATCACATCTTTCAATTAGTTTTCGGTTGACCGCGGATGATTTTTTTTCCTTTCTCTTTACACAGTTTCAATCCGAAAGCAAGCACTCAAACTTTGAAACGGTCACCTGGAACACTGAAGCATGAAAATCACTGATAGACATTCAAACTTCTACGAAAAATCTGTAGGTGCTGACTTTTGAAAATGGAAGATTGCCATTGCCATACCCTTAATTCTTTAAACACTGAAAGTGTTTTTCGACTGGTTCATCTGTGAAAAGCGTAACAAAAAACAAGTCGCCGAAGCTGTGAGGTGAGTCATCGCCGAAACTGAGATCCTGGGAGGTGAGGGCCTAACTCAGTCATATCAGATGTATGGTAATTCTTACATATGAAAACGTGTTTTTTGCATTGAAAAAACCCAAAATTACCGTTCAATCTGGCATCTCTAACCTCACCAAGGAATACAAAGAATCCAATATGGCCCCTGGTGATTTCATTACCTCGGGAGGCGAGTAGTTGAGAGCTGAGCCCGTAACAAAGCGAAAGACGCCGAGTTCAGGAAGTCCTGAATTTTCCACAGGAAGATGGGTGGGTTTTGAAACATTTGATTTCAATTTACGTCAATACAGATAAATTCATTCTTTTTGGCGAAAATCAGTAAAGAGGAAACAATATATGCAAAATAAAGAAAAGTTTCCTTCAATTAAGCATATATTCGTTTTAAATCATATTTATGTTTAAAATTGCAAAGGGTTCAGATTTTAAATAGCTGAAATGATACAAAAATTATGACAAAGTTCAAAAAATGTTCAATAAACTAGCCACGACAAACGTCAGAGAACGAGAAATAAAATTTTTCATCAAATAGAGACATGCGAGAAGCCAGCAGAAAATTCAACTAACACCACATTCTACAAAGCGGACGAAGACTTGCGGCTGAGTAAATAAAAACAGTTATTTGTACAAAACCGTAATAACTACAAAGTAGCCAGAAATTAAGTTATGGGTCAATATTTAATATTCATTCATTTCGGTTATGGATACTGCCATTCGATGACGTAATTGAGAAAAAAAGTTAACAAGGCCCATAACTCAAAAGTTGACCAAGAAAATCAAAAAACGCCATTTCAGTTCTTAAAAAAATGATTTTTGTTGAAAGAGAAGTGATTTTAAACGTACGCGAAATAATGCAAGGGCACCCTATAAAACATATTCAATTTTTCAAAATGTTTGCAATGAAATAATTATCAAAGTTAAAATTTACGGCAGAAAAATGAATTAAAAATATTTCAAGATTTTTCATTTTTATCTCCAACGAATTCTCGAATCTGCTACACAGTATTTATGATTTTTTTTTTTTTTTTTTCCGTAACCGGAAAATCTAGAAAATATATTCTGATAGAATTAAACTAAAACAACCAGTTGAAGAAATTGTTACGAGTAACGAAGATAATTTCAATAAAGTCGAAGTGATTGGTTAAAAAAAAAAAAATTCAAGAAAACCCTTTACTCATCTTTTTTCTTAGTCATCAAACGGGCATAGTTCTAATTCAAGATCATATCATAAGGACAATTTTGGCGAAAACTTTCTTGGATTACGACCGCTGAATAAAGTAGGAAGTTAAATTAAAATTGCCATTCTGTTTCATTTTTAACACAATTTTGTTTTTCTTTTCAAAACAGAAAATTTTTCACCTAGTATTGGCATTTTCAATAGCAACGAAAGTAAAGAGGGAGAGACCAAATAAACTGAGAGTAAGTACTGTTGGAAGGATCGATACACAAGTTGAAATTATTTTTAGAAAAATCAGTTTTTGGGGTCAGTTGTGTAACTCAGAATTAAACCTGAGACAATTTACCTCTGGTTTAAGCTCACAGTTCGTATGACTGTAAACGAAACTTTGGAGATGAATCAATCTTTATTCTCAAGTTATAGTTAAAACATTTACAGAAAACAAAAATACCCCATAAAACTGCTCCAACTTTAAAACTTGATTTTCCTCTTTGTTTATACTTTTAAAAGCCCTGAAGCGCCACTCTGCGGTACTTTGGCTTATATCAGCCCTGGATTTTTGCTGGCATACCTATAGGTAATGCTAAAGAATTTGTTATTTTGGCGGAAGCAACAAACTTTTTGTTTTGTGTTTGTGCGTGACTGTGTGGGTGGTGGCACATGCGCATCAAATATGAGGGAATAATTGGCAAAATAATATCGAGGAAATAATTATGTGAAATAATTTTAACGAACAAATTAACAGCTTGTACATTTATTTATCGAGAGCAATGGAATGGACACTTTATAACCTATCAAAATTGACACTTTCAGGTGAATACTTTCGACTATTGAACAAACCCAAAATCCCACCATTTCTCCATGTTTTTCCCATGTTTTTAAACATCAAAAAAAAGGTAAACACAAAAAAACAATATACTAAAAATTAGTTCAAATTCAAACACAATTTGAATATATGGTACCTTCCTTTTGGTTGCCTAAAAGTACACATATTTATAGGTGCTCTGCATGAATCTACAACTCAATTCCCCCCCCCAATGTACCAAAATTCATGTGATTAATTCCAGGATATTTGAGTTATGACAGCCTCGCTTACTTTCTAATGGGAACCCACCACACTTTGCTTGAAAAACCTCCAATCAGAGTTGACTTTGAAAATCCATTTTGGTGTCAAAATCAATAAAAACCTCAAGATTGACGAAATAAATGTGAGCAGCTCATCTATGAATATTGAGACCTTTCATGAACCAGATGTATTTTTCAGTAAAACATGAGTAATTCTTAGAAGACCGAGTAAAACTCTTCTTCTTTTCTTGTCATGTAAAAAAGTTGTAAATTTTATTTAAAAACTAGCTTTGGTGGAGGTTTCTACGCCCCCTCACCATTCGCTACAGTTACCAATCCAAGATGACCAAAATCATATACATATATGTGCGTGTACATTCCTTGTTCGATAGGTAGCAAAATATTAGGCTGAAAGGCCTTTGTATATATATGTATATATAGTAATACACAGAGCTCTAAGTTCAGTTTTGTATTTTCTCTCGCCTCTATCTCATAATTCATTCGTTTTAGGTGAAATCTTATGGTGGAAATGAATTTGTCGTTAAAAAAAGGGGGTCGTGGCTGAAAATTTTTTCCTGCCATCATTAGTTTTTGTAATAACTGACAAATTAAAAAGCGACAAATTTCTCATTAATTTGCAGTTTTTTTATGGCCGATTTGTGAAAAACTAATGGTGATAAAAAAATAAACTTTGTTACAAGAACTCGAACAAATTTTCTCCTCTTTTCAACAGTAGAAACCTCAGCTTTGTTGTTTAAATAGTAGCTGAGAAATCGTGAAGTGAGAGAAGAGCAGTTTTTTTCAAAATTAAATGTTGCAAATATAGAAAAAAATGCAGATAAATATGCAAAAAGTGGAATAGAATTTTATAACACAAATTATAAATAAAATATTTCATTTTGATATAATTTAAAATTGTTACGTTAAAATCATTCTTTGTTGAGATCCCTCTCCTGAGAACACAAACCATTCCATTGTCCCATGATACTTTTCTTCAGTCCTATTGTCTTATTTTGGAAAAATACTGATTACTCTCTACGTAGCCCCAAATGGGAAAGTGAAGACATACTTAGTTGTACTAATATAAGGACTAAATCTTCAGCCCTTAAAATCCCATCTATATGATGAAATGGGCCTGGAAATACTCTAATTTTTAAAATTTGATGTGATTAAAAACCTGCATTTCTGGAATCATTAGAGGAAGTTTAGGGTTACCCTTCGAATACTACGTTTATCTTATGAGTATGTAACACCATACATGGAACAAATGAAGTATAACCCAACTCTGTTAAAATAAGTACAAAAATCTGAAATTAACTTAAAAATCAATTTTTGCTTTTACGTAATCCATCCAGATTGGACAAAATCCATTTTTAAACTTTGTTCCATACCATAATAGACAACAATCACAGTAGAACACACATACAGATTTGATTTAGGATAAAGCTTTTTCTAGACCCGGAACTGCGACTGGATCAAAGTTTCATACTGCAAGAAAGTAAAAGAAGGTAAGAACATTTGTTTCATGTTAATGTTTATAATCTGAAGTCCAAAAACTAAAAATATGCAAGACTTCATTATCAGTATTATCCTAACTGGAAATTATAATGGTCTTTTACCATAAATCAAAATAAAACTTTACCCTTGCATACTGAATAGAGATGATATTGTTTGAGAGATACTTATTACATTTATTGAAATTTATTCCACATAATTAGATAAATTTATATAATTAGAGAACTATCATGTTGTAACAGCTTTTTAATTTGGTGGAATGGATCCATAAATAACAAAAATTGAAAATTCTAAGATTTGCGAAATATGGAACTATAACAGGAGTTACAAAGTTACTTTCAATAAAATTATCAGTTTCCAATCTTCATATCACATATTGTGGGGAACTATTATGAAAAAAATTATCACAACAGTACTCAAATTAAAAACCAGAATCATGAAAAATTTAATTTCTTCATTTTGTCATCAGAATAAAATTATTCTCATAAGTAAGAAAGAAAAAAAAACATTAACTTTGTTCCATACCATCATAGATAGGACTTGTTAAATGAAAAGAAAGTAATAATAATTTTTGAAATCAGGAAATTTTGGCTCTAGAAATGCCCTATTTAAAAATCCATATTACCATAGGGGGAAACTCAATGAGGACTATGGATTTGTTCTATACCAGTGAATAGTGTATAAAATTTGGAAACTGTAAACAATGTGAGACTTCATTATAATTATTTATCAAACCGGAAATAATTGTGAAACATCTACATCCCTGAATACAGTTTCATAAAAATACATATATGGATATGATTACAGAATTTTTTCAGGTACACAATTGGAAACTATCCAATTTGGTTATCAACAAGTATTATAAAACAAGAAAACCATGACTGTAGAGAGAAATAAAATCTAGAAAAACTATAGTCTATTACTAAAAATTAATGTCAAAGTTCACACCTGAATTCTAGATAAAAATACCAGTTTTGTGGAGATTCTCATTACATTCAAATAATTAGTTCCACATGATTAGTCAGATAAGTGTAGTGGGAAAAATAAATCTTCCATAATCTTCTCAATCAGGAGAAATGTATCCGGAAATTACAAATTACAAAAAATGAAACTTGTCTCAATCACAGTTTTGTGAAAGTTCTTATCAAGTTTTTCATTCCGGGCCCAGGAACATCTGTATCCTAAATTCAATCTGTACGTGTATTCTACTGTGATTATTGTCTATGATGGTATGGAACGAAGTTTAGAAATGGATTTTATCCAATCTGGATGGATTATGTAAAAGAAAAAATGGATTTTCACATTATTTTCAGATTTTTGTACTTCTTTTAACGGAGTTGGGTAATACTTCATTTGTTCCACATATTATGATTCATACTCATGAGATAAACATAATATTCAAAGGGCAACCCTGGACAACTTCTAATGATTCCAGAAGTGGACGTTTTTGATCACATCAAATTTTCAAAATTAACGTATTTCCAGGCCCACTTCATCATATAAATGGGATTTTAAAGGCTGAAGATTTAATCCTTATATTAGTGTGACTAACTATGTGAAATAAATTCATCTACCTTCATTTTCCGTTTTGTGGCTACTTATAGGTTAAATGATACTGATTACTTCTTTTGAAGTTAACTTTATTCATCAAGCCATGAACTAAAATGAAAATCAATTCTTTACCATAGTTGTCATCTTCACTATTTTAGCTCTAATTTAGTCAGACAACCTCTGATGATTCCAGAAATGCAGGTTTTTGATCACATCATATTTTGAAAATCTGCGTATTTCCGAGCCCATTTCATCAAATAAATGGGATTTTAAAGGTTGAAGATTTGGTCCTTACATTAATACAACTAAGAATGTGAAATGATTTCATCTACCTTCAATTTCCATTTTATGGCTACTTAGGGGTTAAGCTAAACGTACAAACATCTTTACCATGTACGAAAACTTCTTTCGACAATTTATCTGTTGTTAAATTATACGACGTATATCACACATCGACAACGATACAAAAACTTTATTATTTCATATAGTAAGCATCAACTGACAACAATAATTTAAATTTATAATCTTTCATAAGAAATAGTACGTTTTCAAGAAATATCACTATCACAACGCACTGAATCAAGTTTTCCATGCTTACGAAACTAAAATATTAAGATCCAGTAAAATGAACAAGTTGAAGGAGCAAAACATTTTAAAGAAAAGAAATTAAATTTTTTCCGAATAATTTTATAGTTTTCGTTCACACTTTTAGTCTGGAATTCGCGAAAAATCAATCCGAAAGATTACCTTCTTGACGGAGTTAGCAGTAAATGCTTCAATAGTATCAGAAGAAAAATTTATAATCACAAATCATAACCACTCGTATTTCATACCGAAGAAGCAGCAGCAGATCAAAAATTGGAACTGTAAAATGAAACTTCATACTTATTTCCAAAATACGATAAAAGGAATAGCCCCATAAAATCATTCGAAATTATTTATTACAAATGAAGTATGAAACATAAATAACCACCTAAAAAACAAGAATGTAATTTATCACAAGAACTTCCAACGTAAATTTTATTTGTCATACCAATTTTTCTACGACTGTTCAATCAGCATCAGGAAATTATCATTACCATGAAACTTTATGGCTTATCAATAACACTTACGAAGGGTCAAAAAACTATAACGTTGGAAGATTAAAATTCTCCCTCCAATAGGTATATACTTTACTCGAATTTTCATACTTCCCAAACTCAATCAGCATGGAATGTTGACCATGGAAAAATTGATAATTACTATCCAAATATCAAAAAATTTTGCTGCAGTCTCGAAAATTATGAGAAAGTTTTCAAGCTAGTCAAAACAGTTTCTCAAAGAAGAGGCGATAGAGAACCAGAGATAAAAACAAACATAATTAATAACACAGCAAAGTGGATAGTGTATTGAGTACGTAATTACCAAAGTCAAACGAGTTGAAAAGTTAAGAAATGCATATTAACATTTGAATCACATGCACGATATTGAAATAATCGATACATCATGAATTTCTAAACCAGTACGAAAAAGGAAGCAGGGAATAAGAAAGTCAAAAAATCCACTGTCAAAATTTTTCGTTTGACTACAATATTATCACTAATTCATTCCCGTAGTAAACTGATTCAATGCAGCATTACAAGGGCGATAACTTCGAATAATTTGCGTATCTAATTTATAAATTGAACGGCACTATGATTACTTACAATCAGCAGATTTGAGCGACTGCAAAAAAAAGGGCACTATGGCGTACTAAACTAAAACACAAAAACAATACACTGACACTAATGCGATTAATTACTACGAGATATTTAAACCATTAACGGAAACATTTGCAAAATACACAAGTGACGACGAATATAACAAGTAAATGATAATTAACGTACATAAAGCTGCGTATCAGCCATCTAAGCCATCAATTAAAACATATGTCTAGAAATTACTAATGCCAGTACAACCCCACTATGGAAAAAAAATTATAATTTTTCTCAATACTAATCCAATTCTTTACCTACCCAATATAGACAAATATCACTTTCAACATGCGATTAATCACTTCACAATATTAACGAAATTACAACACGAATTATTTAATAAATTTTCGATCGAATTTTGAACTTTAACGATCGCAGACGATAAAAGAAATTGAGATAATTTAAAATTTCACTCATTATTCTTAAATTGGAGATACCATACCAAAGAAAAAAAATAAGAGCAAAAAGCAAAACAGAAAAACGAAAAAATTATATTTTGCCTAGGGATGGGCGTTGATGCCGACTGCTGTTGATGTTCATCCAGAACCAAAAGTGGGCTTGAATCACGGATCGTGGTTTGTGTTGTTCTACACTCTCACTACACTTGCTCATGACTACTAGCGACACTACTTTCGAATACCGTTACTACTTGATTTATCTCTCACCTTACTGTGAACACTTTTCACTTTCACCACTGGAACGCTTTTTTGCAATGGTGGGAGATTGCTCACCAGCTTTTCGGTTGATCTTGGACTTGTACATATTTTAGTCTTTTAATGTATTACAATATTTCAAAATGACTTGTTCACTTTCTTCAGTTCCAAAAACCTCACTTCAGTTTGTGAATTGTGTTGTCCAGTGAATTTCCATTTCATACCCAAAACAGCTCCTGTATTCAAAAAAGTGGTTTTGATTGGTTCTCTGCATTTGCCTTATGCTATAAGCCTATAACTACAATCCTAATTTTATTTATATTTGTTAAATATATATATATATATATGTATATGATAACATACCACTTAACTGGTAGATGGTGATAATTACATATTTATTAATAAACTATGTTACCTCTTACATTAGTGACTACTCTGATGATATGGTTAAACTGTTCAGTTACTCACTTCATATAGTTCAGGTTCAGTGTAGTGTTCTTTAATTACCTGTGTTTTATTAATTACTTTCTTATATACCTGGTGAGTTAATAACAGAGCTAATTTTACTATTAATAAATGGTAGAGAGCATAGTTTCAATTCTCTGACAAAAAATTTTGTTTTCCACTACCTTTTATTTTAATTATAAAATAAGTTAGGTTGTTCCACCAAGACTGTGGTCCTGGCCCATCCATGAAATTTTTGGAATTGGCTATATATTCAGATAATATTATATATTAGAATAAAAACCTAGTGAATAACAATATTTAATATGTTCATCTTGAAGAGAAAAGGAATTTCTTTATTGTTATTTATGTATTTTCTCAACCTAGCAAACAAGCATAAAACACTGAAATTCTATATGGAAATGTTTTTCCAGGATATCTAATATATCTGATTTTGTTGTAAATATCAAATTTAATTAGAAGTATTCAAGCTAAAATTAGGTAAACACTCTTTATACAACCAAAGTTTAAGCTTATAAATACCTGCTGCAAGTGGGAGAAAGCTGATGGTTGTCAAGGAAAATAATTTTCCCTAGATAAATCATTATAGCATATTTTAATTGAATACAAATCTTCATATAATCACAATTGAAATAAATGTTTTAAATGATAACAAGTTAACTTACAAGTCATGACCAATGAGTAGCTTCATAATCCAGTATGAATTAAGAACATGATAAAAATAATATTTAGAATAACTATCATCCCCAAAAATATAAAAAAGTAAGAATGATTACTGTGATTTTGCAATATTTCTTACAAAAATTTAGTGCATATTCAACAAAACAGATAATTCTAAGTAGTATAAAAAGATACTAATTAAAATATTTAATTTCTCTTTTTCTACCAGTATGTCAGATCACCAGAATGAAATCAATGAAGTAAAATTTGGAGATGAACTTCTTGCAGATAAAAACATGCAATCTCCATTTCTAAAACACCTTCCACTACCAAATCTAAATGGTACGAACATCAACACCTTAGATAAAATTGAAGTAAATGATGAAGAACTCATGCAAGAGAATATGAGAAAACAACAAAAACAAGAAGCATCTGAAGAAGTTGATTTAGATTCGAATGATTCAACTGGAAAATCATGGAAGTTAAATAAATAGTCCACATCCAGATAGAAAATGAAAATAAAAATGAAAATACCCCTCACTCAAACAATGCAATAATTATAAATCTTAGACCCATATCCATAAACATCACTTTAACCTCCCTTCACTTGAACATCACCTAAAAATGACTTCTGGCACAATTTTGTATTTAAGAGTGTGGTAACATTTTATTTTTAAATTGGAACTCTCTTAAGAGATAAAATATTCCCACATTTTTAAGGACAAAATTGTGCAAAAAGATTTTTTAAAGTGAAATTTAAGTGAAGGAAGGATAAAGTAACATTTGTGAATATGGGCCTTAGAGATCATATTGATAATTAAGTTAATTAGGAGGTGAAAAATGCGTTAAAAATTAAAATTGAATCAATTCTACCAAAACAAAAATCAAAAATATGTCCATAGAAGTTTCATCACCAGATCCATCTAGCATCAAGAAGATCAAATTAAAATACAAAACGATAATTAAACTTCCGATGAGACAAGCACCAGTAATACCCTATGGACTAATCAATAATTATCTAGAACAAATAAAGACATCAACTCCAAATAAAGAAACATATGCATCAGTTCCCAACATGCTGAATCCATCAATCAAAACTAGGAAACTACAAGATGAAAGACAACATATCAGAAACCTATAAGATACACTAAAATCAGAATCATCATAAGAGAAACCATTTGACTCCACATTTCATATCCTGAAGAAGATGACAGCAACATAACCTATAACAAGGAAGAAGTGAATGCAGCCATTCAGAAAGCACTAAAAGATTCAACAAAACTACAAGAGCCTACAGAAACTAATCAGCAAACTGTTTTACCTTCTAACATATCACGTTTAATTTCAGCTGAAAGTCTAATACCTCCTCCAACTGTAAGGCCATCATTCCTTTCAACAGACCCTAGATTTGTTTTATTTCCATTAACGCAGGACAAGCTCCATAAGAATTACTACAATAATAATATTTCTAGGAGTGCACTTCCAATAATTCTAGAATAGAATATAAATTTTGTACTTTTTCAGGAAACAGAAAACATAATTTTTTTGAATTTTCAAAACTGACAAAACTGGAAATTCTTACAGTAAAACTTGGTTACTTGCAACCTCTGTAAGTGGAAAACTTTCTATCTGAAAGAAATTGACTGGTCCTTAGCCTTGCCTATCTTTATTTAAAGAAATTAACCACTTTTACTAAAATGGAGTTTCATCTTACCAGGTTTAAGTGATATTTTTTTTTAGCCTTCTACCCTCTTAAGTGGATTGGTGTAATCAATTTACACTTATATGTGGAAGTTATTTACAGTCTACTTATCTGTTGGTTTAATATCAGCTCATTCATGTTGTTTCTTGTCAAATACACATTCTTTGTAAAAATCAAAGACATGAGTTTTGAATGTATGAGCAGTTGAGCAGTGTCAATTCTGAACCATATTAGAAAAAATGTCTGTGAAACGAAAACTTGTGACTTTATGGTGAAGCAAAATAGGAAGACTCTACTATTCATGGATAACTGCACCACGCATTCTGTGCCACATTTAGAGAATGTAGTTGTCCAGTTCCTTCCTGCTAATGCGACAAGTGTCCTGCAACCTATGGACTAGGGCATTATCCGTGACTTCAAGGTTCACTATTGGAAAATAGTCATGTGGTACATCATCTCTACCATAGACCGAGGCAAAGCACTACCTTTGATCAATCTACTGGAGGTCATACGTATGCTCAGTAAAGTCTGGCATGCAGTAACACCAACCACAAGAACAAACTGCTTCCAAAAATGTGATTTTGTAACATGTCCACTTGGATAAGACATTGAAGATGAAAATCAGTTCACGTGTGAATGGGAGGAAGTTTGCAGTATCCTGAATCTTTCAAAGCCTCTCGAGTTTGATACATTCCTTAACATTAACGCCGCTATTGAAGTTACTGGTACAATCAGCGAAGAAAAAATTGTTGCTGGTGTTTCAAATAAAAATGAAGAAAACCCACAAGAACAAAACCCATAAGAAGAAAACCCTCAAGAAGAATCAGAGGACTCAAATAATCAGATTTTGAAAAAAGATGTTATGCAGTCTGCAAAATTTGCGCATGTACTTCAAGAGGAGTGAAAATACTTCACAATCTGATTTCCACATGATAAATGACTTGGAAAAATTGTCTGAAATGTGTTCCAGCACACCAGTGCAGACTAAAATTACGCAATATTTTAATTAACATATGTATAACACTGTATATTGTTCATTATTTACCTAAATTTAGCTAAAGATTGATATTTAATAAAATAACCTTCATAACAGAAATTTTTTATTTTATAACCTGTTTTACTGAAACTCTGTGTAGTGAAAAACTGGTTATTTGGAAGAAATTTGTCATCCCCTTGCAATTCCACTTAACCAAGTTTTACTGTATTTGTAAGTTTTTTGAAACTTGTAAGTTGGGTTTGTAACCACAACTGTAACTAGAACTGTGAGAATGATAGCAAATTATATTATACATTAGCTTATTATTCTCACATATCATTTGTTGTGGTAACACTGTTTTTAGTATTATTTGTAATCTGTGATTTTATGTTTGAAACTGTGAGAATGATAGCAGATTATATTATACGTTAGCTTATTATTCTCACATATCATATGTTGTGGTAACACTGTTTTTAGTCTTATTTGTAATCTGTGATTTTATGTTTGAAACCCAACTATGATACTATATTTTGTGTGCCTCTTGTCGCTCATCAAACGTTGATGATTTAACATCTTCACCATCTTGTGTGAAAATAAAAGTTTGTGAAAAGTGAATATTTGGTGTTTTATTTATGTGTTCGTAATATATGTGTCTGATCTTCTTTCGATGTTATCGTTCAATTAAAGTCTTTCGTTGTCATTTTTGTCTGGCTGGACCAGTTGGTAATTCCTATTTCTTCACAGGTTATGGGCCCAGTTACCTGGATGTCAACGTGGTCGCCATTGTTATAATTCGTCAATGTTGTGCTGTCGAATCCTGATCGCTTCTCCCAAGTAGTAACCATGTCTGCTAATTTATTTTTCGTCTTTTAATATGTTCGCTTCTTGCTGTTCCTGTGATCTTGTTCGAGTTGATTCATTGGTCGGCGCATCTGATAGTTGCTGAAATTGCTGTTTGCGGTGCAACTGATCGTCGTTACCTGTTTTCGAGATGGAAGTTAGAAAGCTGAATAATATTGAACTGTTTAATGGGCGAAATGGCAGAACCTGGAAGTTCCCGATGGAGCTGTTGTTGGCAAAGGAATGTTTGGGTAATATAATAACTAATTCTTTACCGACTGTTCGTAATAGGGGAGATACTTGGTCGAAGGAAAATGCGAAGGCAATGTTCCTGATCGCAAATAATGTGACTGACGAGTACCTGGAGATTATACAAACGTACACAACGGCAAAAGATATGTTTCATGTGCTGACTACTTTAATTGACAACGGAAATGACCAGATGCTGATGGACTTACGAGGAGAATTGTATGCTAAACGGTATGTTTTTGGTGCTGATTTGCAGAAGTATCTTCTTGTTTTTCGTGCTCGAAGTCGTCGCTTGACCAAACGGGGAGATCTGACAACCGTGAAGCAGTTTATCCTGGTGTTGCTGAGATCGCTGCCCACCAAATTTCGTCCAATCAAAGTTGTTCTGGAGGATGCAGAAGTCGTCACCTGGGATGGAGTGTTCATGAGGCTGAACAATTTCCAGCGTGAACTATCTTCGGATAGCAAGTCGACTGTTAGAGGTAATTCTCTGAATCCTGTGTCACTAAAACCTTCATCAGTACCTGTTGCTGGTGAAGAGAATCTGTTCTTTGGTAACCATAACAATGTCGGTCGTAATTCTGGTAATTTTAATAATCGCTTCAATCGTGGCCAGTCGCATAATCGAAACAATAATCGTAGTTTTAATCGAGGAAGAGTTCACAATAATAATAATAATTTTCACAATTCATCTTCTGATGTTGAAGGTCGAAATTTTAATAATAATAATCACAATTTAGGTTCACAGAATAATAATTTAGTAATAATGGTCGTAATTGTAGTAATGATAATGGTCAGTCTAAGATCAAATGTCATTTATGCAACAAAATTGGGCATATAGCTCGTAACTGTTTTGTTAAGAACAGGAGTAATAATAATCAAGAAAATCACAATCACAACCACAACCACAATCACAATAATAATAATTTTAGTAGATCTGATGATCGCAATGGTAATTCTAATAGGAATTCTGCACAAATGTGTAACGAGAATAATAATATTAATGACGGATGCTCTGAAATGGGCTTTAGTTTCACGATTAATAGTAGTAATAATAATAAAATTAATGATGTTGAAATTAATAAAGATGATAATTTAGTCCCTCGAACCACATTTGTTGTCGATAGTGGATGCACAATTCACATTATAAATGATATTAACCTGTTCAGTGAGTATATTGAGTTAATTCACCCTCATAATATTTGTGTTGTGAAAAAGGGAGTCTCGCTTTCCGTCACGTCTGTGGGTACGGTGAAATTGAAATTGTTGAATGGAATTATAATCGAATTAAAGAATGTAAGGTATGCTAGGGAGCTGCCACAAAATCTGCTGTCTTTGAAACGAATGAGCAAGTCGGGTTTTGATACTCTGTTCAGAGAGGAATCAGTTGAGGTCATCCAACACTGCAGTGGGAAAATAGTAACCACTGGGGTTAGCGTGGACTCAGATTTGTACACGATTGATTTTTTTTAAATGTCAAGTCAATCGTGCAATCTGACGTTAGAGGATGAATAGAGCCCGCTGACTGTGTGGCATAGGCGCCTTGCTCATTTGAATGTTAATGATGTTAAGTTGTTGTCAAACAGAGGTTTAATACAGAACATTGACTCCAACCGCAGATTGTTGTGCAAACCCTGTGTTATGGGGAAACAGAGACGCAAACATTTCCTGAGGCATGAACAAAAAACTAAAAAGCCTCTGGAATTGGTACATCTCTGTGGTCCGATAAATCCTCCTTCATATAAAGGAGTGAAGTATTTATGACGTTTATAGATGATTATTCCAATTTTTGTTGTGTGTACCTACTGACGAGTAAAACGGAAGCATTCACAAAATTTAGGGAATATCATGAAATGATTTCAAATAAATTTGGATATAATGTAAAAAGACTCCGCTGTGATCGTGGCACAGAATACACAAATACAACCTTCCAGTCATATTGTGCTGAGAAGGGAATAATTTTTGAACCTACAGTTGGTCGCTGTCCCCAGCAGAATGGGAAGGCTGAAAGGATGAACAGGACACTTTGTGAGAGGGCATGAACAATGTTATTTGAGAGTTGTCTTGACAAGATCTATTGGTCAGAAGACATAGTGTGCTCTACCTATATAGTAAATAGATGTCCCACAAATAAGGATTTTGTTCCCTTTGAGAGGTGGTTTGATGAAAAATACGACTATACAAAATTAAAGACGTTTGGATGCGACGCATATATGTTGTCATTCAAACATGATTCAAATAAATTTAAAAACAAAAGTGAGAAATTAGTTACGGTAGGGTATTCACCCTGTGGATATAGATATATAGAAGTAGACGGGGACTTAAATTTGAATTGTCTGCCACAAGAGGCGACTGATAGTGATGGCATTGCAAATTGTATATATGTTGCTGAGGACAGCATCCCTTTGACATTTGAGGAGGGGATATTTGCACCTCACAGTATGATGTGGAAAGAAGCTATTTCAGATGAAATTAAAGCTCTGGATTCCAATCAGACTTGGCAGGTGACCAAACGTCCAAAGGGCGCCCCCACCATCACATGTTGCTGGTTATTTAATAAAAAATATGATAATTAAGGCCAGACTAGTTGCCAGAAGGTGTCAGCAGAAGAAAGGATATAACTTTGATGAAGTTTATGCGCCTGTGGCAAAACTTTTGACTGTTAGGACACTGTTGGCAGTCAGTAATAGATTAAAATTTTATATTGAACAGATAGACATATGTAGTGCCTTTCTGAATGGTATTCTGTCGGAAGATGTATATCTTGAGATACCAGAAAGTATAGAAACACAGATAAATAAACACAATAATGTATTAAAATTAAATAGGTCGATTTATGGTTTGAAGTAGTCGCCTAAGGTATGGAACAGATTGTTCAACGAATTCCTTGTCTCTCTTGGTTTCGTGCAAAGTAAGGCTGATGACTGCTTGTATATTTTCACAAATAAAAATAATAACTCTATAGTATATCTACTCACATACGTCGATGACGTCATAATAAGTTCTAATAGTCAAACACTAGTCACATATTTTAAAAAGGAAATTAATAAAAGATTTAAATGTAAAGACCTGGGAAAAATTAATAAATACCTAGGATTAAACATTAATCACAATCGTGACGAAAGCAATTTGGAAATTGAGCAGAGAGGTCTCATTGAGACTGTTGCGAAGCGTTTCGGTGTTGAAAATTGTGCACCTACCTACACACCTATTGACCCCAAACTCCAATTGGACAGGGATCTCAATGCGTGTGATAGTGTGTTGAATAACGACTACCAGCAGCTCTTGGGATGTCTAATGTACCTAATGCTAGGGTCACAGCCTGATATTTGCTTTGCAATATCATATTTTAGCCAATTTTCCAGTCATGCTACTGATGAACATTTTAGGTATTTACTACGGGTTCTTAAATATTTAGTAACCACAAAGGATAAGAAACTAACATTTACAAACAAACATAATAATAATAACAATATTATAGAAACATATTCTGATGCCGATTGGGGTAATTGTGTGGCTACAAGATGGTCAATCTCTGGATATTGTGTCTTTGTCTATGGCTCGCTGGTGTCCTGGTCCAGCAAAAAGCAGCCAACTGTAGCGTTGTCTAGCACTGAGAGTGAGCTCATCGCCATATGCGACGCCACTACTGAATCCATTTGGTTTAAATATTTGTTAGCTGATTTTTGCATTCAAGTTAAAGACAAGGCCACGATTTATGAGGATAATCAGAGTTGCTTGGCATTCCTGCATTTGGGTAAATGGAATACTCGCAGGTCTAAGCACGTAGATGTAAAGTACTGTTTTGTGTGCGATCTTGTAAACGTAGACTTTAAATATTCGTACGTACCAACTTCGCGACAGTTGGGTGACGTTTTCACGAAGGGCTGCCCGAGGCCTAAATTTGTTATGTTTTGTGAGATGTTAAAATTGTTGTAACTTTTTGTATACATTTACCATATATGTTAATATTTTTTTCATGTTTTAATTTTTGTTGTTGTTGACTTTTGTCATTTTTTTTTGTAATGACCAATTTTTAGTAATTTGTTTTATATTGACATTTCGTATAATTATAATTTGAGGAGGCATGTGAGAATGATAGCAAATTATATTATACGTTAGCTTATTATTCTCACATATCATATGTTGTGGTAACACTGTTTTTAGTCTTATTTGTAATCTGTGATTTTATATTTGAAACCCAACTGTGATACTATATTTTGTGTGCCTCTTGTCGCTCATCAAACATTGATGATTTAACATCTTCACCATCTTGTGTGAAAATAAAAGTTCATGAAAAGTGAATATTTGGTGTTTTATTTATGTGTTTGTAATATGTGTGTCTGATCTTCTTTCGATTTTATCGTTCAATTAAAGTCTTTCGTCGTCATTTTTGTCTGGCTAGACCAGTTGATAATTTCTATTTCTTCACAGAAACCCAACTGTGATAATATATTTTGTGTGCTTCTTGTCGCTCATCAAACGTTGATGAAACAACAACACCACCATTTTTATGTGGAAATAAAAGTTCGTGAAAAGTGAATATTTAGTGTTTTATTTATGTGTTTGTAATGTGTGTGTCTAGTCCTTGTTCGATGTCTAGAGTCATTTAAAGTCTTTCGTCGATATTTTCATACAATTTGATCCGTTGATAGTTACTATTTCTTCACAAGAACAATAACAACTAAAAATCTAAACAAATTGACAATAATGATTTAGGAACTGATAACCAAAACAAATAAATTTCACCTAACCAATATCCAATTCCCACAAAATGCTGGAATCATTAACTAGAACAATAACCAGAAAGAATTGGTTTTCAATGGTCTTCATAAATATCCATCTTACTAATTTTTTTTTTTTTCAATAATTACCCATTATTTCCTAAAAAATCATAAGTTATCAAAAATTTCACCTGGAGAAAATTTTTTTGTCTATTTCTCCCCAAATTTTGTTTCAACCAATAACCACGACAGATAACCAGAAAAGTTGTTTTGGTTAACCAGAACAATAACCAGTAACCAAATAAATACATTTTTTACCAATAACTAGTGAGTAAGCATTATAGATTTTTATTGATTCTCAGTAACCTATAACTCCAAAAATGTTTTGGTTACATTACAAGCCCTACTTGTAAATTCTAGCAAACAAAAAGCTTTTTGACTTTTCTGGAAAAACAAAAAAAAAGTACAAATTTAAGTGAACGAACTTCAAAAAAATATTTATTATTAAATCATCACTAATTGATGAAAAAATTAATATTTTTTTTGTTTTCTGGATTGATGTAAAGAAACAAATTTGAAGCATGGTAAATTGGTAAAAACTCATCTGTTTTCATAAATTTCATCAAATTCAGAGTAACTGAAAACTGAATGTTGAGAAAATTAAGAATTCTTAATTCTGAATTTTCAAAAAGACTTGTGAACACAATTCAGTTACTTCATTAAAAACGTGAGAATGTTATTCTGACAAATCTTATATCGGTTTTACAAGAATTTTAAAAAACTGGAAATGTGCAAACAGACCTAATATCAATAAATTCATTTATTAGCTGTTTGATACAAAATGGCGTATTGCCAGACTCGTATCTACAGGGTTTTACAACAAGTGACACTGAAGGAAGTTATTCCGTCACTTTTGAGTCAATTCCGCTCTTCAATTGGTTCATTTAGCATGCAAGTGCGGAATAATATCTCTTAGTGTTGCCTATGTGTCAACCTTTGACTATATAGCTTATGGACTGCTAGAACTGATAAAATCTTGAAGCCCAACACTGCAGGTGTTACTTTTCGAAAAAGGTACTTTGTGTGAAAATTGAATTTGTATCAGGTAGAATATCCTGTATTTTATATTTAGACCTAATTATTTCATTCCGTAATTCTTACTTTTTTTATATACAGAACGTTTTAATGCAAATGGGATTAAATGTTATTACTGTCGATGGAAAACTAATCAAAGAATTACATACTTATATACACGTAGAATAAGGAAAGTATTAATAATTTCCTTATTCTTATCTTAATACTATACTATACAGTTAACTATATGTATAATAGTTTATGAGGATGCACCAATTACACCTACAAAATCCAATTTATTACAAGCTTCTTCAAAATCATTAAGAGATTGCAACAAATCTGTCGGTGAGCTATTGCCATTAGATGCTTCTAGACTATTAGATAGTGGATATATACTCATCTCTTCTGTTAAGTCAAGTTTTGATGCACTTAAAGTATCAGTGGAATGAAGTTCTAGTAAAGTATTACATATTTATGTCATTAATTATTCTATAAACTTACAAATTGAAGTGAGGTTGAAATCCAAGGAAATGAACAAGTTAGTTAGAGATACTTTAATGCAATGATTGAAGATACAAATTATAAGTTTGAGGAAGATGAACGATCTCCCTCCATTACGAGATTACAGTTTGAGTGGGAAACGAGTTTCAGCGTTCTTGGGTGAACGGACGAAAAAAGTTGTGTTTGTTCGCTCAACCTGAAAGTGTTAGTTTACGTTGTCTAAAGTAGTAGCGCTAACAGATAGTGAGCGAGTGTAGGTGGAGTGTAGAACAACACCCCCCCCCCCACATTCTAACGAAACGAGCGAACATGATTTATCGCAAGAACGAAATTTTGAATTATAATATTATTACACTTTTATATTCATTTCCCAAACAAAAATAAATAAAACAAATTACATAAGATTAAATTAATAATGAACAATGACTAGATTACAACATATATTTTCGATGTATCTTCGAAATTATTTATCGACATATTATATTACGCTAACGGATTTCGATTCGGATATTTTTCGATATTTCATGATGTTCGAGAAAAATTTTGTTCAATTTTGTTTAGTACTTGTTGAATAAGGGTGTTCTGAAATGTGATAAACTAATATCAACTAAACGTGTGAAATCATGTCCATGATTTGTATTCAAATCTCTTTTTATTCAAAATCTGAATTTACAGAGATGACAATGAATACTTACACGAAAATAAATTTTGTTTCAACAAGTATTATTTGGCCTAAAAATATATTATATTATTAATTTTGTTTGAACATGTGATTTTTCTTTTTCTCGAACATTATATTTTTGTATTCAGTGATTCTTGACTTGACATATAATTAACTTCGAGTTTTTATATTTCTTCCCCTTTTAAAATAAACGATTTTCCATATGATTATTGTGAATTTAATGAATTTTATTGTGAGAGGTTTGATGTTGTTAATATTTTATCGACTAGATTTCTAAATTTTTGTTTTTCGAGACTTTTTGTTAGCATATCTGCTAATTGCGAATTTGTACCCACAGTTTATTGTCGCACCTTATTTGACTTATTGGTGTTTCAGGGAATTTGTTTTTCATTGAGAGAAAAATATTTTTAAATTCAGTAAATACTTGACTTTTATTCAATATTGGTATTACGAAAATGTATTTGCTATAATTATCAATGAATGTTAATATGTATTTTTGGTTAGCTATTGTGGGTGTGAATGGTCCCATAATATCGGAAGATATAATTTCCAGTCTCCTTTGAGGTTTATTTCTAACATTATTATGACCTAGACGTTGACTATTTGCTATTTTGCAAATTTCACAATTTATGAAATCATCATCTTTAAAAATAATTGTTTTTGGAATTCCTATTGTGACTTTATGTAAGTATCTCATGTATTTTCCATTTAAGTGACCTAAACGTCTATGCCAAATCATTTTTTTATGATTGTTTGTATTATTTTGGATTATTTCTAACAAATTATCTGAAATATTATTATTATTATTTTTTTATTATTATTACTATTATCCTCATTATTATTATTTTCAGTAGTAATATTATTATTTTCATTATTTTCTTCTAAATTATTATTATTATTGGGTTCTTCTTCCTCTTCTTCTATTTCTAATTTGACAGAAACGGAATCCCATTCATCGTCATCTTGATTTTGAGTGACGGGCATACATTTTTTTGGTATGTTTATGTAATCATAATTTACTTGAAAGACACCATCGATTTTATAAGATGTAAATAAAATGTCTCCTGTTTCTATGAAGTATGTTTGTATTTTTTCTTTTCCCTGGTCCATATGTAGAATTCCAGATTCTGTCACTTTAATCCCAGACATAATATCTAATGACAGATCCGACACATAATGTACTTCCAATAATTCAATTGCTGTTTGGATTTTATTTTCATTTTCTACTAATATTCTCATATTTCCCATATGTGTGGCATATAAATATGTATCTTTAAGTGCACACTGTAATTTTACTGGAATTTTAAATTTGGTTATATTAATTAATTTTTCCATATTTGATGTGAGATGGACTTCCGCCCCTCCATCAAGTAACATTTTTTTTTTTAAGTGTATATAATTTTCATTTTTTGTATTGTCTTTAATTAATTTTTTTAAGAGCCAATCTTCATTATTATTGTATTTTTTTACCATGTATGACAATTTAATTGGTCTCTCCTCCTCTTTTTTATCATTATTTTTTTGTTTTTCCTTATTCTGTTCCTTATTTTCTGGCTTATAATCAGGGCATTTATTTTTATAATGTCCCGTTTGGTTACATATAAAACATCTTTCTTCTTTATTATTTTTTCTAGGTGATTGATCATTAATTCTATTATTATTTTGATTTTCATTATAATTATTTTGATTATTATGATTATTATTTTCATTTCTTGAGTTATTGTTTCTATAGTTATTATTATTGTTATTTCCATTATTATTACCGTTTGTATTATTATTTCGTCTATAATTATTATTTCTATTCCATCTATTGTCTTTATTATTATTATAATTCGTATTATTATTTTTAAATTTATTCCCATTATTATAGAATTTCTTGTTAGACGATTGATATTGTAATTTAATTTGTTTATCTCTCATTTTTTGATCACCGTCTTCTTTTAATATTTGTTTAAATATTTCTAGATTTTTTCTATTTTCAGGGAGGTTATAAAATTGCATTTTTGCTATGGTCTGTTCATATCCTAATGCTAATTAAAGGTTTTCCAATTCCTCTTCTTCAGATACTTCCTTCCCTGCATCACGAACTTCTTGTACTAGTATGTCCCATTTATTTAAGAAACCTCTTATATTTCCACCTGGTGTAAATCTAAAAGCAAACCATTTTGATTTTGCCATATTTGCGACTATTTTTGTTTTAGAACCGTAAGTTATATCTAATTTTTCAAAAATTTGATCCAACGTTTTACATTCCCTAATTTGTTTCGATATATTATATGTCATCCGTTCCATAATAAATGCTTTTGCACATTCTTGTTTTTTAAAATATGCTTTAGCAGAATTCGAAGATGGTCTGTATTGTAAATTATCCATATTTTCGATATAAATTTTTAGTTCAGGGTGTGGGCCAAAAACATCCCAATATCCTGAACCCCTTATTAAAGCTATTATCATCCGTTTCCAGTCCAAGTAATATTGACCATCAAATATTTTCCCACTTGGACCATGTATTGGACGTATAGTTTCATCAGCTGGCATGACATAATGTACTTGAGGGTGTGTACTCCCAGAGCCTGATCCTCCTTAAGGGGATGGGATAGTGGTTCTTTCGCTTGCCGTATTCATGCTTTCTGGAGTACTTGGTAATGTACTTAGTTCCAACAACTCAATTTTGAAAAAAAATAATAAAAATTTATTTTCAAAAAAAATTAATTGCCAAAAAAAATTTATTTTATTTTTTTAAAAGAGAAAAAAAATATTTTATTTTTATTTAAAATGTTAATTTTTCGTAATATTATTCGTATGTATGTTTGCGTTTTAAAATATGAAAACGAAAAGGAAAAGAAAAAAATATTCCAATTGAGAATATATTTCAAAAAATATATCTTTTTTAAATTTGAATCCTTGTGATTGTTTATGACAAAAGATCTATTGAAAATTGTCCTTGAATACTATCTGTAATATTTAATTGTAATAAGTTTTCACGTTTATGCATTAGTATTTTAAACAAAGGAATTTTGTGACATGAAAATTTCAGAATTAAACTTGCCCAATATGACAAAGGATTTTTTCTTTTGTGACAATAAATTGTTGAAACATGAAATTTGTTCAACTATGAAAGTATTTTACTTATTAATATTATATTATATTTTTAAATTTTCGTAATTTTAAGTGTTTTTAAAAGAGGATTTTCTCTTTCAAAATTTTCAAGAAAAATTCTGAAAGATTCTATCGAGTTTAAAGCTTGAATACTGAAAATATTTTTTGAAATTTCTATAAATTTTGCGACTTTGATACCTCTTTTATAATGAATTATTCCACTAACATTTACTGAGAAAGTTTCCAAGATTATTTCTCCCGAAAATGTTTTCCAAAATGGAAATTCAATTAAATTTATTCTTACTTCTGTTATTTTTTCGTTTTCAAAAATATCTAATAATTTTTTATAATCTTTTCCTTTAATTTTTATTGTTCCTTCACAGTTTGATGTGCAGTTAGCAATTTGTTTCCAAAACCTTATCATTCGTAACCTGCTTTATTCGAACTTATTTTAAAGCTTAATCGTCCTGTGAAATTTCACTTGATTTTTACCGAACTAAAGGGGTTCTTGAAATTAAGCGTTTTGGAACTTAAAGGAAAGAAGGAAAAAAAATTTCAAAGAAAAAAAATAATTTTTTTATATAACTAAATTTGCTCAATATTCCACAAAATCACTGAATATATCCCATCGTTTTCTGCAATAGTAAATGAAATATATAACTTGAAAGTATCGAAAATTACATTACCCATAACCTGCGGAATTCCGTTGAATATCTCCCAGCTGAGTTCGTGAGTAATCGGCGTTTTCCCGTGGGTCAGTACTTGGATCAATTTCAGGTCGTCCTCAGAAAATTTCAATCTTGGCAGCATACAAAAACTGTTGAATCATCAGCACTCAATCGATGAAATTTTGATGATGTTCGAAAATCACGATGATTGCGTTTGATGTAAAAATGGTCTCTGATTTTTGAACTTTATTATGTTTCACCTTGCTGTAACAGACGATCCAGGTCCGAAGTAATCTGCAATCCCACGACGAAAAAAACTTTGGTTTCACCTTACCACAAAAAGACGATCCAGTATTTTTCGGAAGATGATCAAAATGGCGTTAAATTAATTTGGCGCCAATATGATTTAAATAAACTTCGAATAATTTTCAATGAACTTTTCAAAAAATTAAACGAAAAAAAAATTCACTTGAGTTAACAACTCTTGAATTAAAATGTATTTTGTAAAGAAAACAACTTTTAACGAAAATAAAAGCTTATAGTTCCTTAAACTTTTGGATACTATAGCAAAAAAGTTAAATTGAAAGATTAAGTATCACTCTGTACTAACTATTCAGGAATCACAGCTCTGCCTACCATGAAGTGAGGTTGAAATCCAAGGAAAGGAACAAGTTAGTTAGAGATACTTTAATGCAATGATTGAAGATACAAATTATAAGTTTGAGTAAGATGAAGGATCTCCCTCCATTACGAGATTACAGTTTGAGTGGGAAACGAGTTTCAGCGTTCTTGGGTGAACGGATGAAAAAAGTCATGTTTGTTCGCTCAACCTGAAAGTGTTAGTTTACATTGTCTAAAGTAGTAGCGCTAATGGTTAGGGAGCGATTGTAGGTGGAGTGTAGAACAACACAAATAATGCCATTTTATCATGTTTCAATGGCAAAGTAGAATAATAATAAAATTAATTATCTATAAATATAATTTTAATTACTAAATTAACGAAATATAAAAATTAATTTTTTTCTAGCCAGAATTGGAAATTTGGAATCATTATCACTTATCACCAAAGGTCGTTTTTTGTAAAAAAGAACGCCTGTTAACAGTGGCTTCAGCAGTCTTCCATTTAACCCTATGTATTTCTTATCAGTTCTAGCAGTCCATAAGCTATATAGTCAAAGGTGTCAACACCGCGTAGCAAAAGAAACAAATCTCTTGAATGACTGGAATCTTGGAATGAATTTGAAATTGAAAAAGTAGAAAACTCGTTTGAACGTGGCCAAAGTTGAAAGTTCATTAGGAGCTTTGTGAATGGACACGAGTTCGAAATTTTAATGGTAATAGTGTACAGGACAACAGGTCATTCTGTCTTTCCTCCTCATTACCCCTATAGATAAAAACGCTGTAGTGGTACAACATAATGTTTCTTTTTTAAATTTACTGATATTAATTATGTCCAACTTTATTCGGATTAGCCTGTGCCATTAGTATCACAGCCTGTTTCAATTTTACAAAATATTCACTATGGCAAATAAATTTAATTCTAAGGATTTCATAGATAAATTGGAAGACTGTTCTGAATTAGTGAGTAATTCCATTTTATTTTATTAATGGGAAAAATTTTGTGCTTGTGTGTGCTTTTTGTTTCTACGATTTACATATTAATTGCAGGTCTACAAGCATACCAAAAACTATTTACCAACTATATCAAGATTATGTCTCATTTCTACTTTCATCGAAGATAGTCTTAGAATGTATTTTCAGTGGAATGAACAACGGTCGTATATGGATCTCTCTTGGGGTTGTGGCTTGTTTTTAGCATCGATATTCGTGTTGGTCAATTTGTTCGGACAACTCGGTAGTTGTATCATGGTTTTACTGCAAATGAAAGTGGCTCATGCTTGTGGAGTGCTCTTTTTTATTGTTGTATTACAGGTTTGTCGCTGTCTCATTTGTTTCGCATATTTTAGTTGGTAAATCATTTATCATTTGGGTACTGTTTTATTAAACGGGCTGTGTTTCGAATGAGCTGAAATTTCGTGTATGGGGTATAGTGCTCTACGTATACAGTTCAGATAATAAATTTCAAATCTCGTGAAGTTATTGAGGTTCAAAGTTGGCGAAAATTTATGCATTTGGCTATTTTTCATGTGAAAGTAGTTCGTAAATACTTTTTTTGGGAATTCTAATGTGAAGGGTTACAGCGAGCACCAGTAATCCGAGGATTGACATTGTATTGTGGGTGCGTGACGGAGGATCGAATCTTAGTTCAGCCATGTGGGTGTGTATGTGAGGTAGGCAGTTTTAGTGTGTTTAGGAAAATACAACTATTGCCTTCAGTGCAATGGTGGGACCAGTGGAAAAGCACCGATCTTGTGTCGTAGGTCACGAATATATAGGTCACTCAAATTCTTCTGTACAGGATATATACATATATTTCCATTTTGCTCATTTTGGCACTGTTTGAAAGTCTGTGAGCTTCCGCTGTTTGAACTATGGCAATGAAACTTGAGGTAATGTTAGAGGTTTTCATAGGCTACACATTCATGATAAAATTTTTGAAATTTATCCGCTAATTTCGGAGGAAGGCACTTTCAAGGTTTTGCAAACCCACCATGTTGTCATCCCGATAACTCCGGTAAATTAACAGATTTTGGCTTGAAATTTTTATGGTAGTTGGAGACTACTGGGGACTGATTTGATATTGAATTTGAACAAAATTGGTCCTCTGGTTTTCGAAGGGCAGCCATTACAAAATTTGACACTTTTGGAAAATATACACGTATTGCGGTTGATGCGGGGCAAAGCTATTTTTTAATAAAAATTGTCCTCAATAATTTTATAAATAATTGTTTCCGACATTTCATATTCTTGTCATCGCATCTTCATACATGAAACAATGTGTCGTATTAATTTCAACACGATCGGATCCTAGCCCTTAATATAAAACTTCACCATTATTTGTAATTTTATTCCTACAGACATTCGCGTACAGCATTATTTGGGATATTCAGTTTCTATTGAGAAATTTGGCATTAATTGGTGCTCTACTATTGTTGGTTGCTGACAGTCACGCTGAATCTCGTAGTTTATTTGCTGGAGTACCATCTTTAGGTTCGTATAGTGTAAATCTCTTTTTTCCAACAATAGTGTAGGAATTTCAATAACATTGTTTAGTATGTTCACAGGGGAAAACAAACCAAAAAGCTATTTACAACTCGCTGGAAGATGCTTGCTGGCATTCATGTTTATTACCTTAATTAGATTTGAACTTTCGTTTTTGCAGGTAATGCTAATTCTTAAATTTTGTGAAAAAATATTTTTGGTGGTTATTCGTGATGAAGGATACAATATATTTTTCACGAATAATTTTTGTCGTATCTAAAGATTGTTTTAGATATTCTAGGATCTACTTTGATGATTTTGGTCACCATCGGTTATAAAACAAAACTAAGCGCTCTAATTTTGGTTATATTCTTGAGTTCTGTGAACGTGTATCACAATGACTGGTGGAATGTGCCATCGCACAAACCTTTAAGAGACTTCTTGAAGTACGATTTCTTCCAAGTAAGTCGTTTGTTTCGTTTCTATTGTTCAATTTCTTTTCTGTGGAAACGTCAAACAAGTTTTTATTTCAATTTTTTTTTGGTCACTTAACAACAATTGACATGATCTTTTTAACTTTGAAAAATTGCGTGTTTCATCCAACTTTTACTTCTTTCAGACATTATCAGTTGTTGGAGGTTTGTTAATGATTGTTCTTCGAGGACCTGGCGGTGTTTCCATGGATGAACATAAGAAAATTTGGTAGCAAATTACGTTTAACGTTCTCTTTGTTTCTCTCGTTATTGAAAACAATTTTAAATTAAGGTTAAAGTTCAGTTTCTCTAACTGTGCGTGCATAAATAATATAGAAACACACTTTTTGTACGGACTTTTTATTTGGGTATTTCTGTATCGATTGTAATTTTTTCATCGTTCTTATAACCGTCTCTATTCGAGTAATATACGTGGTATTTTAAATGTACGTCCGTATCCTGTTGGTTATTCTTATTTGTTTTTTTTTTTTTTTTTTTGTCGATTAAAATGAATTTGATTTCACGTAACTTATTTTAATAGCATTGAGAATGTTCTTATCAAAGTATCTTTTCAGCTGTAACCTATAGTTCCTTGTAATTGCAATCTCCTTACTTTGGTTGCTTAAGACTTAATAGTTTTCTTTCTTTTCGATTATTGCGGATCTACTTTCGCTACAACTTTTGAATGTAAGTAAACTGACAATCTCCTGTGTGGTTGAAACATCGCGATATTAATTTTGTCAGTCTATTAACGATTTAATTGATTTGTTCACAAGTCGAGTTCGGTTTGAAATTAAAAATAGACCACAGTTTGCAACATCATTATTCTTGTGGATTTTGTGTATCTTGATATTTGATCCCCCCCCCCCCAAAAAAAAAAAAAAAAAAACAATTCTCCGTGTACATTAAGGTGTTATAAAATGCGTAAACATACTAGTTATTTGCCGACAGTATGAAAAAATTGGCTTAATTGTGAGATGCCATGGAAGACAGCTTTATTTCACTTTCGTGTAATAATTCCGATAAATATAATATTAGAAATTGAGGAAAATGATCGTCTTTTATACCGGTTTTTCTGCTTGAAAATAAAGGTATTGAGAGATCAATGATCGAATTACCGATTTTTAGTCAGACTCGAGTTATGGTTTGTTGGTTTTTCTATATTCCAAACTATTTCCAAGTTTTATTTATGTCTGTCAAAAAAATTCTTTAAACTTATTTTCATTACATTGCCGTCTCGATCCTAGGATATGTACTTTGTGAATTGCCTCGTGTTTGATGGTAATAAATATAGGATTAATATGTCAGTAATATTTCATCTAATGTCTGTTGCATTGTAACCTATAGTAACTTATACCTGTGGAGAGTTTTTGGAAGTAAGTTTTTAAATTTAAACTGTACGAATGAAAAATTCATCGACCGATATCCAACTCGTGAAATATAATTTTAAAATTCAAATAACGTTATAAATTTCTGTGAATATTCTGTCAGTTATATTTTGATTATGCCCTTTACGATCGTGGAAATCACTGACGATTGTGTAGCATAAACTTGGATTTTTAATATAAATAATGCGGAACACATGTTTATTTTCACCGAGGGTAAAAATCAAAGTGAAAAAGGAGCTGACATGGTGCAAATCTAGGTGCGTATTTCAGTGCGAAAAAGAAAAGGAAAAAAAAGGCGTATGTTCTACTGAGGCTATACAGGCTATACTCATGAAAGATTGATGTGTAAACATAATAATAGTGTGATTGTGTGTGTGGGCAACACGTTGCGCACACCCACAACCCAGCCCTTACCGCAAAACAAGCACAAGATGTTTATATATCAAAAATGTGTCAGTGTGGGTTGGTGTGTGGTTGTGTGTGTGAGCATAGCCAAAAAGAATCTTCTATTTTCAGATTTTATTATATATAATATATCATTGGACATGTTTTTTCAGCAGCTGAATTTTAATTTGATATTAATTTTATCATTAGATTCATTCTTCGACATTCATTAGGCCAAAATAGTGGAGAAATTTTATTTCCACATTTTATTGTGCGATATATCATAGACCATGTTTATTGAGTTGCTGAATTCAAATTTGACGTTAATTTTATCATTAGGCCAATTCTTAGACCCTCACTGAGCTCAAAAATGGGAGAATTTTTTATGTTCATATTTTCTTATGTAATTTATCATCGAACATTTCTTTCAGGGTTAAGGTTAAAGGTCCAAGGCATCTGTCAAGCAAATCTGACCCCCTGGGAAGCTGGTACCTATATATACATATAAAATTATATATAAAAGCCAATTTTTTGTTACTACAATATAATTTGCAATTTTTGACTGATAATCATGAAATCTGAAAGAACAACAACCTGACCTACGTATTGATTTTGTTGCAGATCGGCTAAATAGTACTTGCAGTAATGTTATGTTTGTTTTTGTTTTAGCTATAAAATTTTTAGTTTTCAACCGAAAGCTATAAAATTCCAAAAAACTATTTATTACAATCTATATAATAAAATTCAATCCTAATTTTTGTATATTTATCCACATTTTTTACAACATTCACATTTTAGTTTTGAAAAAAATATGTTCTTCTTTCACTTCACAATTTCTTAACTGCTATTTAAGATATAAAGCTGAGGTTTGTACCGTTGAAAACAGGAGAAAATTTCCCCGAGTTCTTTATCAAAATATATTTTTTTGTCATCATTAGTTTTTCACAAATCAGCCATAAAAACTGCAAATTAATGAAAAATTTGCCGTTTTATAATTTGTCATTTATTTCTAAAACTAATGATTATAAAAAAAAATTTTCAGCGACAAACCCCCAATTTTTTAACTACAAATTCATTTCCACCATCAAATTTCACATAAAATGAATTAATCACGAGATAACGGAAAGAAAAAATACAAGAACAGAACTGGGCACTGCATATTACTATGTACAGATATATAATTATATATATATTTATAAACAAATAGCCTTCCACATATTTTCTCACCTATTGGACACGGAATGTACACACACATGTATATGATTTGGTTCATCTCTAATTTGTAACTGGAGTGGGTGGTGAGAAGGCGTAAACCCCTCCTCCAAATCTAATTTATTGTAAAATGCTATTAATTTTGTGCAGATTGATTGAAGGGCACTTCCGGTAACACTGTTTTTTTTTTGGCTATAAAAAGCCTGATTTTGGACTAATAGGAATGTCATTCATAAAAATATTCATTATGAACTGTTCTAACATTTTATTGATTTTGGTGAGGATCAGCTAGACAGTATTTCAAGTGCCGCTATTTTGGATATTATTTTGGCTATAAAATGCTTAATTTTGAATCAATAACTAACAAATTGGCAAAAAAATTAACTATAATTTATTGCAACATACTAGCAATTCTGGTACGGATGGGTAGGAAGTTATTTCCAAAAGTTAATTTTTGTTTAGATTTTGAAGATGATTATTTTTAATTGTATAATTTTATGTTAATAAAATTTTTAGTGACTAATTTTATAATTTTCAAAAACCTACTTTTTCTAACGGAGCTAGTGTTGCATTTGAGTTATTAAAATGTGTTCCACCTTAAATGTTTCAGCCTACCCTGGCTAGTACTGAAACGCTCATATTTTTCTCTCTTTTTATTTCTTTATTTAAGTGCTACTGTATTAACAACACTCTGCTGCCTATCTCTCATCAATATATTTCCTATGGTTGTTTTCTTTTTCTGTGACCTGCTGAATTTTTATTAGAATATTTTAAACGAAGTTGACAAATGACCCATTAAAATTAATCTAGTAGCTACATAAGTTCAAGCATGTAAAAGTCTTGAAACTTCAAATTAGGTAATTGGGTATATCTACGTGCCCTATTTTATTCTTTGGAACTGAACAGTATTTTTTTGTCAAATTTTATACATTATTTCTTTTTCTCACAATTTTTCATTAATTCTATGAAAAAATTATTCTTATATAGAAATGCTCATTTGTTGCAAGGACCAATCCCAGCGTTAAGCATTGTTACGATAATTACTTAATCACCACACTAATGTATGTATGTATGTTTAAACAGCCCCACTTTCACGATCAAAATATCATCAATTTAGAGGGTACTGACAACAATTTTCAACCTCACTTTTATCTACAAAATTCGTGTTAATTGAAATTGTTAAATTAATAATTATATTTATTTATTCAATTAAATTATTCGAGAAAAAAAATTCTCATTATTATCCATGGGCCTGAATGAGGGGCAAGGAAGTCTGACTTGGTACTCATGGAGTAGGAAAAAATAGCTTTGAAAGTGGCGCCATTTACCATTAGATGAATCAGATGAATGTGCATCCTCTATTATATTTAATACTCGGTGGTTTATAGCTGGGTAATCAATATTCTTGTACAGGGTACATATATTTCAGCAGAGGTAAATTCTAGAACAATTTTTTTTTGGTTTTTAGTTATGTAGGAAATAATTTCTTTAGAAAATCAACCATGATAAATCTTCTACAACCTACTGCAAAATGAATAATTTCATTTTATACACCAAAATGTCAATCGTGAAGAATGTACACAGTCATGATTTCAACCTTCCTATTTTTTCATAATTCTATTACAAGTTAGTAGAAAATGATTGAGGTAAAAATAACATATCATCATAATTTGCCTTTCACAGAAAACAATTTCTTTTATCATGGACATGAAAAATTTTAAGAAGCTATGGCTCAACCCCAGGGGAACTCCTGCCTGAAACATGTTACTAATTTATCGTGCTACATATATATCCGTAATTTCACCCAAAAAATTTCCAAAATTTCCCAAAAAATTTTCAAAGAAAATTATACCAAAAAATGTACTGATTCTTAGAATTAACGCCTTTAAAATTATTTAATTTTTATTACATTTTAAAATAAATCCACAACTTGTTCATGAATAGCTTCGGATCATTCATCTTTGACTTAACAGCAAATGCACGAACTCGGTTCAGAAACTTTTAGAATTAATAAGCTCTTCAGTTTCAATAACTGAAGCAGAATGGTTAATCGTGACTTCGAAATATAATTTCGTAAAATAAGCAATAATTACGGGGGAAACAGATAAATTACTACTACAGACAGTTCGATTCACAATACTGAAATGGTTTTCCGGTTCTCCAAAAAAGCTACTTCTTTATATCTTTTTAACGTCCACTTTTATTGGTTTTAGAGCCTTGAGCTAATTTAGGATACAGTCACGACTGAAGTATATTTCAACCAAGGTTCCGCGAATTAGGAAAATGAAGCTACGTAGTGAAGCGAAACACGAAGCATAACTTCTGATTGGTTGGTTTAAGAAAATGATCGAAATATTTCAAATCACCAAATACCTAATAAATTATTCGTAATCAGAATGTATTCATAACTAAAGGTACAAAATTTTATACACGGAAAGTAACCTGCTGCTCTTCTGAGCTGTTACATCATAATCTGAAGATAAAAAATAAATACATGGGAGTGAGGAGCTCTTTTCATTTGAGATAAATCACCAATCCATTGTCAATAAGTGAAAAACTTAAAATATGAAAGAAAATTATTGAGAAGTTTGAAAATTAGCCACATTTCCGCCTTTAAAATGTAAGGAGTATGAATCAAATGTTATTAATGATACGAAGAAAACGGGTCATAACATACACTTATTTTATTTTCTAATGTAACACCGTTCACACAAAAAAATATATAGGTCTAGAGTATTAAGTTAGTATGAAAATGCTGAATTATTACATCATGGTAAAATAAAAATAAATAAATAAAAAGGTTTATGAATTATTTAATAATAAGATGGCAGTTCTGAGTATAATAGAAGGTGTGGATGTTTCTGACAAGTTTTATTTACATAGAAGTTAAATTCTTAAGACCAATTAAGAAAAATTAGCTACTTTCGATATGATAGAACAATTACCAACCTTTGGGAAACGAAGCCGAATTCTTGGTCAATAGTTAACGAATACTACAGAAATAAATACTATATGAACAAAATAAGGCAATCCCAATTTCCACAATTAGCAACAACTAAAAGAGCCAGGTTCTGGGCCCGTTTTGATCTCTCCGCCATCTACTTATGCAATTCTAACGCCGGTATTCATAGATGACACTCAGGGTTCACTAACCTAAGGGTCCATTTAAAGCCTTCATTTCTCAGCTATATTTCTCAACAAAACTAATTTTTTTCATAGTTTTGCAATAGTTTATTTCAAAAAAGCTACGTTTCCCACCATCCTCAGTTAAACCATTTTTTTTGTAACTTTACATTAGTTTAAAAATAGACCCTTAGGTAAGTGAACCCTGAGTATCATCTTTGAATACCGGGCTAAGTGCTTGTCATAAATATAAGAGATGTTGGCTTTTTCTTCTATTTCAATTTCGATACAGGATATATTTTATGGAAATCCGCTCGAGGAATCAACATTTACAGTCTACAGGCACCTGTATTTTCCAGGAACCTGAAACACGTCGAACGCAGCTAAAATCAGACATATGCGAAACTACGAAGTCAAGGTTGATCAGGTACACTCGATGACTGCGTTTTTCCGACTATTATTATCAAAGAATTTGACTTTAAAGACGCATCGTAATCCGAAATTTTTACATTAAAAAAAAAAAGGTTATGAGTGAACAAACCACACAAAATACGAACTAACGTTAAAAAAATGAACAGAAATCAATCTTTCTGGACATAATGATTCAAAAATAATTAGGTACACAGGCACGAAAAATTATGTACAAATTATTATGAGGTCGAACGAAAAATAAGAAATCAATAATAGAAAATAAATGCATTTCATAAAATCAAGTCTCTCGTGTCTAGAAATTAGTGCCGATTCAACAAGTGTTAGGGGATACTATACAATAATTTAGTTTCACTTTTTACGGCTGAACGTAAATACCATGAAAATCTCTCGGTAACACAAGCTGCTGATAATCTAGCTTCAGCGTCTTGATCCCAACAATCTTCGATTATTTCACAAACATTCGACAAAAGCTGTAAGAAACAAAAAAGATTTTATCACTGATAAGCATATTAATGTGGGCACTTTGACGACAGAAACTAGTCTTTAAACGCTTATTAAAGTACAATTCAACCATAAAATTCTTCACAATGGAAGATGATGGAGCAAATATGGAAAAATTACCCAAATCGTTGCACATTCGAAGAGATAAAAATCTAATACTAGAATTCAAAAAATGAAAAATAAACCCACCGAAAAATAAACCGAGATGATTGACTGGAAACAACCAAGAGTAAAAGCACACAAATTTTAACATTTTACGGTTGAATAACAATATTAATAATGCAAGATATTATACTAACAGTATTTTTTTTCCACGTTTCTTTTAGTACAGGTCTTCCTTTCTTACATACAACCAATTCTTGTAAAGCTTCAAAAGAAAGATTGTCTCCTAACTCAGCTTGATAAGGTAATCTATATTTATTTTCCGAATCCTGCAAATAATCATCAAGATCAATTAATAATAGTCAAATTAACACTTCTGATTCCACAGAAACTCGGATAGCAAAAATTAATTCTTTTGAGGATTTTCTGCAAAAGGGCATTATCTGAAAAACAATTTTTCTGAATTGAAGTCATCGAGATAAAAAAAAGAAGCTCGTTGAGCTGGAAAACCGAATTATTCGGCACGGTCAAAATTAAAATCAATGTGCACATGAATAAAATTATACATATAGGCACAATACGTTTTTTTTACACGACATTCAGTGAGGCCGGCTACTCCACCTCCATGAAACCGAGACCTATCATTAGAAAAGTATACGAAACATGCGTTTTTACCCGAAATTTTGGTCATAATTCTCTTATTTAAGAAGATAGCCACCTTGTCAACGCAAATGAAATTTTAGAGGAGCCTTCAAGAAATAAAATGAGCCTAAGAACAAGAAGTTTGAGCCCTTGGAAGCCGACAAAATTCTGAATGAAGATGAATTTTCGTGTTTATGAAGTGGTAATAGAGGTTCATTTCATTTGAATAATGTAAATAGAAAAGTGGTTACTGATATTATGAAAGTATACACGGGACATTAATTTAAAATTGAAGAAAACACTCAATTTCGGAATTTTAATTTTAAATTCATTAATTCTTCTCGTTATTTAATCAGTTTGTGAAAGAAACCCAATGAGCTTTTCAATCTTCGAAAATATGAAGATAAAATTGAATTTTCCATCAACTTCAATCAATTACAGAATACCAACTTATTAACATACAGCACATCGTTATCAGTCCGTAAACATGACTTGTCTATAACAAAAATCTAAAATTTTCATAACATCAATATGTTAGCTGAAAATTTTTTTTGTATGTTTGTTTAGGAAGATATTAATGAAATTCCACAACTATATTGATTCCTTATTATTTTCATCACATTAAGCGATATCTCGACAAACAAACGTACGATTTCAATACAATTTTCACAGAATATTCAGCTAACATACGATACAACCTTGAAATTTAAGATCAATCCTACCCATAACACCCCAGATATTACTAAAAATCTGTTTAGGTAATAGGTTGTGAAACTGAATCTCAAATCAAGGTTATGTATTATCAATGATAAATCAAATTTCAACGATGTATTTTATGTTTAAAGTTTCAACAATTAATTAAATTTTCATTATTATCAAATTAAATCACTAAAACTAGCAATAAGTCATTAGCATCTTCATGTTTGTAATAATATTTCATAGAATAACCTAAACTTTCTCATAGAACCTACTCACTAACTGAATATGATCAAGATAATCCGTAATTTTTATGAAAAAAAGTTGTTTTTCGGTTTTAATCTCTAAAATTTTTGAGGTAAAGTTGAATTACCGCACTTCTTGCCATGTCGAACAAAGCTACTGAGCAATGTAGAGGTTCAAAAGTGAGCGTTTACATGTGAGCAATGCCCAAGTCATGTAAACTCATTTTTAATACCTTGTTGAGAAAGACATTTTATTTAATTAATGATTAGAAAGCGATAAAAGTTGATATTGTGTCAAATGATTAGTTTTGCACAAAAATTATAAAAAAACAGAAGAAAATATCAGCCTCCTCATGGTGGCAGATTTAATGTTTCATACAGAAAAAGTAACCTCTACTTCGATGTAAACTGATGTAAAAATATGCTTCAAATTTTTAGATGGAGGTGCATTCACTTTGCATCGAAGTTACATTCATCGATGATAAGAACTACTTTCCATTCGCAAAATACCAGAGTACACATTGCCTTTTTGATCACGTTTTATACCAAAAAAATTAAACCAGTTTAATCACAAATGATCTGCCTCCCAGCTTTTCTGCTTACGTAGGTACAGCATAATATTCAGGCTGTTGAAAGTGAGTTCTCATAGCTTCATAACTTCTTGACCTTCAAAGTGGGGTGAATTTTAGTATACCTTCTTCATTATTAGAGTAACTTGGCCAATCATGTAACCACTTCACACGCATGGGGTAAATAAAGGAAAAATTCTTCTTACTAGCCGAATTTGTCTAAGGCTTCAAATTATCAAAGTGAATGTTAAATGTTTGACACTAGCATAAAGAACAAACAAACCTCATGAGCCGAGCAGCGAGATAGTATCTCCCATAATACTAAGCCACATGCGTACATGTCCATACACAAAAACGAGTGACTGGAAAATCCAACAACACCTTTTAATACTTCCGGTGCCATGTACCGTTTGGTACCGATCTGTAAAACACAAAATAATTAATGTTCGCATAGAACAGCATATAGATGCAGCAGATAACATCATTAAGTGAAGGCAAAAATTTCACCCTTTCATGACGAGAATCGCATACTGCAGACCGAAAGATATAAGCGAAGCCAAAATCAGCGATGCAAGCACTTAAATCATTTTTCAACAAAACGTTGGCACTCTTGAAGTCACGGTGTGCTACAGATGGTTTGAAAATATCCGACTTCTCGCAAGGAATTTCTTCGTGCAAATGCGCAAGCCCTCTGAAAGAAAGATCGAAAATATTAAGGATTTTTCTAGTTCAAACCAATCCAGAGTTATACATATATCAACATATATGAAAATAAGTAAATGTCTTGTTCCCGTGGTACAGGTCGCAATTTGCGTCCGATAATCACAAAATTTGGTACAAACAGTTTTACTAAGCCAAGGACCAGACCTATTGATTTTGGTACGGATTGGCGGAACGGTACTTTCGGGGCCACCATTTTTGTTTTTATTTTGGCTATAAAACGCTTATTTGCACCAATAGCTACAAAATTCGGAACAAATATTTATTCTAATTCATTGTAGAACGCAAACAATTTTGAGGAGGATTGGCCGGATGGTACTTCCGGTACCATTATTTTTAAGTAGGTTTTCTTTAGAAAATCTACTTATTACGCTTGGTGCGGTATTAGCTCCCAGGGTTAGGAAAGGGTACGTTTTTCGTTTCATGATCTCAGGAAAATTTTGGCACCAACAACTCAAATTCATATATATACACATATAGATAGATATACATAAGTCCATTTCTTGTGCCCACGGTACAGGTTGCAATTTTTATCACATAATAACGAAATTTGGTAGGTATAATTGTATTAAGCCAAGGACCAGACCTATTGATTTTGGTGCAGATTGGCCTGACGGTACTAGATAATGGTCACAAAATGTGCAATTTTAGAACAATATGTACGTAATTTGAGACAAATATTTATTACATTTTACTGTAGCATACTAATAATTTTGGTATGGATCGACTGGACGATACTTCAGAAACCGCTATTTTTGTTTTTATATTGGTAATAAAATGCGGAATTTTGGAACCATATGTACGAAATTTGAAATAAATATTCATTAAAATTTATTGTACATGCTACCAATTTTTGTGCGAATTGACAGGACCGTACTTCCAGTAAAACTTTTTCTCCCCATTTTTATTTTCTAATTTGCACGAATTTTTCTTTTTACAAAAATTAACCACATGCTCGTATTTTTTTTTTTTTATTTCATAACTTTATTATATTTCATTGGTTTTATTTTAAATTATATGACGGTGAACCATACTTTATCATCTCAATTTATTTTTCATTTAAAAAAAAAAAAGCTTTTATATCTCACATTGTGGGTATTGGCTAATACCCACCAGAAAGTAGCCAAGACCTTTTAATGGCGTCGGCTGAATTGCCTGTCCTCTCTCAACTTACAAATGGTAAGATGGTGCCAACCCTTTTAGTGGAGAGAATCGTGTTTTGGCAATTTGTAATGTGGTGTGTGTGGGTATATACAGGTGTACCTGCGCACCGTATCAGTGAGTGGCAAGAAAAGAACATCTCACCATTCACGCCATCTGTCAAACGCCGCATTATTAGCCGCGCTTCGTAATATACATTGGCTAAACAGAGTACAGATATATGTAGCTCTGTTTGGCCGCACCTATGTATTTATTTAAAGTCAGTAGACTATTAGTGGCCACTGGTAATAGAACAGGCCAAACGTCTGTTGACAAAGGCCGAGCCTCAAATCCCTACAGGGATGAATCCCCACAGCACTCCCCCCTAATGAGAGCATACAAATGGTAAAAATCACAACATTGGGAGGATTTACTGCTGTCTATCCCTCTCCTTCTTCTCCTTGCGAAATTCCTCCCAGTTGCCTATGGCACTGCCAATTGCAGAACCGGCCTTGCATTACTCCTTGAAAAGAACTAAGTGCCTAGCATTGTATTGCTGGTGAGAGTTTTGTCCCCTACATCTACGAGGATGACCATTTCTACAATTAGGGTTGTTACAAGATGGTGGTTGGTAGGGATGGTAAATATTTCAAGAGTGATTTGGAAAGTAACTAGGATGATAGTAGTTGTAGGGCATGGATTGATAGAGAGGTGGAGGCATCCACTCATTAATGGGTACATGAGATGAGTAAGGTGCCATTGCAGGCAAATTGACCAAAGGGGCCAAGTGTGCCAGAAAAGGTGGGCCCTAGGTATTGGTGAAGAATTAGGTACTAACTGATCTTCGCACCTACCAAGTGTACCAATATCCATGGCAGAAGCCAATGGTTGTTGATTTGCTAAAGGGGGTGGTGGAAAAGGTGTATTTTGGGGGTTAGGATTCCCTATGTCACGTAATGTGGATGTGACAGGTGGTAATGGTGGAGTGCCAAAAAGTTCCTGCTACACAGCATCCAAGTATGCTTGATGTTTGACGATGCAACGCCTACGCATTTCCTCTGAAAGGCGTTCAGCATTTACTTCATTCACATCAAGCATTTCTTCTTTGGATTGAGCAGGAGTCAAAGTCACTGTAGGCAAAATATCCGTTTCATTGGTCTGATTGGGTAGACCTTTGTTCGGGGTTGATGCCATTTTAGGAAAAGTCGCTGAAAATTTCAAGCAAGATTGATTTTGAAAAACAAGAAGAGGTTTATTAAAAGAAATTAAAAGAGAGAAAACATTGAAAATTTAAGTTTTAAATATTATTCAAGAAAAATGTAGATGAAAAAGCATAGAAAAGAAGTCACAAAAAGACAAGTTGTCGATGCGACGTTCAATTGGGCTAGTGAAATAAGTGCGAGATAAATTATGTGCACTGTGTCAATTTGATTTCCCTAGTCTGATAAAGATGCGACAAAGTAATGTGTCATATCTTTAGGTATGATGCATTTAGCCTAGTTTTGGTTTTATCTCAGTATATGATAAAAGAGTGTGTTTCATTGCAATTGCACGTTTGCCTATTGTGTGAGAGTATATTTTCATTTTTCTTAATTGCATGGATGATTTCTACATATAAAAATTTTATTTATTTTATTTTTCAATAATCCTAGAGTTCAGAAAACATCGCCAGTACAGGTTTGAATCCTGTGACTGGTGGAATTTTAATTTTGATTTTTTATGGATTTTTTCTGGTGGAAAATGTTATTTATAGTGGGAATTTTATTTTATCAGTTGCCACGTACAATTCGAGCGATCTGATGGTGAAAAAATTTTCTTCAGTTGCCAAGTATGATTTGAGCAACTGATTTTGGTGAACTAGTTGTTTCGGCTAAGAATTAATGGAGTTGCCATGTATGATTCGAGCGACTGATTTAATCTAATTTGTCTAGACACATTTTATTTTCTTGTGTGCTTCAATAGTTCAGACCTACAGGTTACTATTTGGTTTTTTAATTTCCTACTGCCCTTAGGCTTACCTCTTTTTCAAGTAATTATTGGCTTGTCAGGGTTGTATTTGTTATATTTAACGTCGTCATTGAATCTGACTTTTTTTATAATTTTATTTTTATTTGTTTTATTTTTATGTTCGTCTATTTGTGAATTATTTGTTTCACTTTCATTTTTTACTATGTTTTCCTGTGAGTTTTTCATTTCAACTAATTTATTATCAACCTGTTGTGAATTTGTGAGGTCTTGTGATTTAGTCTGAGTTTTCTCAATTTTCTCATTTGTTTTTCTTATTTCCTTGGCATCATTATTGAGTATGAAGGCAGGTTCAAGTCTATCAATGGAGACTGTTTTTTCCTGACCTCCAACAAGTATCACAAAGTTCTTTTCATTACGTGACACTACTTTAAATAGGCTGATGTATGGTTTACTCAGTCCCATTTTCATTTTGTGTTCTTAGACAAAGACGTGTGAAGTTTGGGCCAGATGTCTCGAGACAGATTTTAGGCTGACCATGTGGAACTGCCTGTTTAAGGAAGTCGTCTGCATCGGTGCATATTTTCTGCACCATTGTTTTGGGGCTTATTTCTTTTTAGTTAGTGAAAAAGTCCCCTAGTAGGTGGAGTTTCTTGCCTAGTGCTAGCTGTGCTGCAGAATACCCTGTATCTGTCTGGAGTGCTGAACAAAGGCCTAACAAGATGGTTGGTAAGGCTTCAACCCAACTTGTGTTATCAACTGCCATTATTGAACTTTTTAAAGCTCTATGCCACCTTTCTACTATGCCATTGGCTTATGGGTGGTAGGCAGTGGTGTCAGAGTGTTTAACTCCCAACTTTTTAGCTAGCTCCTGAAAGATGGAGCTTTCAAATTTGCGTTCTTGGTCGGTAACAATGACTTTTGGAACACCAAAACGGGCAATCTAATTTTTGTAAAGCTCATTGACTATTGTTATGTCTGACATTTCTGTCAGTGGGATTACTTCTGGCTATTTCATTACACATTCAACCATTGTAAACAGGTATCTGTGCCCTCAGGATAGTGGTAATGGACCAACCAAACCTATATGTATTCGTTTGAATCGCTACGTGGTCTTAAATCTTTGAGTGGCGATTTAGTATGTTGTCCTACCTTAGATTCTTGACAGTTGAGACAACTGTGAGTCCATTTATGGCAGTCAGATTTCATCATCGGCCAGATAAATCAGGATGCTACCAGACTTACAGTACCTTTGGGTCCTGTGTGTGATAGGTTATGCACGCTATCAAACGCCATTTTTCTATATTTTTTTGGTAAGAATGGCCTATCCTTGCCTGCACTTATGTCGCAAGTTAGTAGGACGTTAGTATTGGGAATTTTTCTCAGCTTCACCTGTTTGCTCATTAGCTATTAGGTCTATCAGTTCCTCATCTACTAGCTGATCATTTGAAATATCAGAGTAGGGAAGCTGAGCAGGAGACAAAACAGCTTCTATATGACTGAGACCATCTGCAGAGGCATTTGACTCTCCGTCAATATGCTGGATGTCCTTGGAGAATTGTCCAATAAAATCCAACTGTCTAGTCCACCTGGGTGAGGCTGGCTCGGTTTTTTGTGTAAAAGCATGTATGAGGGGACGGTGATCTGTATATACAGTAATCTGTCTCCCTCCAACATGGTGTCTGAAATGCTTTATAGCAGCAAAAATTCCAAGTAATTCCCTGTCATAACTACTGTAATTTTGCTTGGTTGTAGAGAGCTTTCTAGAGAAAAATTCAATAGGTTAGTTTGACTTATTCTTGATTTGGTACAAGGTTACACCTATTGCGAAGCCAGAGGCATCAGTAGCAATACATAATGGCAGACTGTTGTCTGGGTGAGCCAATATAGTTGCAATAGCAAGCAAGTTTTTGACATTTTCAAAGGACTTTTTGGCGTCATCATCCCATACAATCGGGGTTTTATCTTTTTTCTTATTAGTCTTGATTAATTCAAACAGCTTTGCTCGTTCAGCTGCTGCATTCTTCATGCAACGTCTGTAGAAGTTCACCATTCTCAAGAATCTTCTGAGTTCAGATACGTAGGAAAGTTTCAGGAACTCTAATATTGGCTTAATCCTGGTCTTCTGTGGAGATATGCCATTGGTGGAGATAGTATAGCTGAGGAAATCAATCTCAAGTTGAGCGTATTCAAATTTAGCTGGATTTAATGTTAGACCGGCAGCATTAAGACACTGGATTACAATTCTAAAGTTTTTCTCGTACTGTTTCTCATCACCATCAGGGCATATGCAGATATCTTCAATATAAGCATATGTGAAGGGCAAATCTCCTAATAAACCATTGATTAATTGTTGGAATGTTTGGGCAGCGTTGCGGAGTCCAAATGGCATTCTTATGTATTCAAACTGCCTAAAGGGTGTGATTAGTTCTGTTTTTGGTATATCTTTTTCAGCTACAGGTATGTGATGGAACACCCACTTTATGTCAATTTTTGAAAATAGTGTTTTGCCTTTCATATTGGCATTAAAATCCATGATATTAGGAACTGGATATCTATCAGGAATAGTTTTTGCATTCAAGGCTCTATAATCACCAACTATTTGCCATTTTTCACTTGCTTTCTTGGTCATGTGAATTAGGGAGCTCCAAGAGCTCTTTGAAGGTCTGCATATACCCTCACTGACCATTCTAGCATATTGGAGTTTGTCTTTGGCCAACCTATCTGGGGGTAGTTGTCTTGCTCTGGCATGACAGGGCTGTTCCTTTGTTTCAATGTTATGTTTAGTATCATGTACATAGGTCAGTATTTTTGTAAATAATGGTTGGGTGATTCTGGAAAAATCTGATAAAATTTTCACAAATTTTTTGGTAATTTTGCTGCAGCTGTTAAGAGCATCTGAGAGTTTGTATATCAGAGCTTTGCCTTCTACATAGTCCTGTTGTGCCATCAATTAATCTAGCAGACTTTAGATCAATTAAAAGATTATAATGAACCAGAAAATCAGCTCCAAGAATAGCATTTGGAATATCTGCAATGGTGAAGGACCATGTCATGTCTGTCCTGAAACCAATGTTTACTTCACTTATCTCTAAAACATATGCTGGAACATTTTGGTGGTTCACAGAATGGAGGTGGGATTTTGGAGTACAAACCTTATGTATTTTAGTTGCTGGTAGTAGACTTAGGTCTGCGCCTGTGTCTATAAGGAACCATCTCCTATGTTTCCTGTCCTTGATGAATAGGCGATGAGGGAGTTTCTCTAAGGAGGCAGTCATTGCTGATAAGGGCCCCTCTTTTTAGTTTGACAAATTATTTTGTTTTGAACTGCCTTTAGTTGCCCATTCGCTACAAGTTCGATGGCAACAACCGGCATTTTCGCCATATTTATTATGATAAAAGCATTTGCCACTATCCTAGTCCTTTTTTTGAAAAGGAGATTTGGAACTGGATTGATTAGGGGGTGTATGTCCTGCACTTCTCCCCTGTTTTTTGTTATTATTTGATTTTGGGCATCTAGTTCTGGATGATCTTGAAAAATTTTTGCTACAATATTTTGATGTATCGTAGTAATGACATTGGCCATTTTTGTTTTTATTATTTTTATTGTTAATTTTTCTATTATTGTTTTCCACCTGAACTTTAAGTTCAGCAATATGAGCTGTTAAACGCTCTATCTCATTCCCTCTGCTTGATATTGCACAGATGGAAGATTTTTTATTGAATTCGAGTGCATTATCAGCGGCTTTAGCTAATCGCATCAACTCATCTTCATCATTTATCCAGTTTAGCCCAATTGCAGCTAAGGTTTGGGCAACATTAAAAGGTAATTGTTCACAAAATTGGTTTGTTAGAACCATTGGTGAAACTTCGTTGTTATTAAGTTTCAGTAATCTGGGCATGAATATTGAGGGTTTATCATCCCCTATTTGAATTCCACTTATGAGTTGATCGATTTCTTCATTTTTTGTATTACCAAAAGCAAGTATAACCTTTCTACAAAACCAATCGAATTTATCCTCAACATCATTTGGACAATCCATGATGTTAGGTATTACACGCAAAATTTGGGGAGGCATTCCTCCACACATATGATTGTATCTTTTATCATTTGGTATTTCTTCAGTTTTGAAATGTCCAATAATGAGAGACAACCAAACCTCTATTTAGTTAGGAAAAATTCCAGTATATCTACTCTATTTTTTTATTTTGATTTATATTTTGAGTTTATATGAATTGTATAAACTGTTGGAAAAGCTCAAAATTTTGTAGTTGCTCATTTTGATTATTTTGGTTTTGTGGATTTTGAAATTGGGCTGCAGCTAGTCGCTCATTTTCTAACCTAATAGCTTCAGCTCTAGCAGTTTGAGCTGCTGCCTGCGGCTAGTTATCTAGCATTCTCAGCATTAATTTCATCAAGGGTTGGATTTAGCATATTAAAACAGTTACAAAAAATTTCAGATTGCTGTGTGTTTTGAATTCTGATATTCTCTAAAGATTTGAATTTTCTTATTGAACTTAAGTTAGATGGATCTGAACTTGAGGAAACCTTTTTGCCACTTCTCAGAATAACAGAATCTAAATCCAAGTTGGAGATTTGAGTTCCCAACTTCTGGCGCTTGTGGCTACGAGGCTTTTTATTATTTTTGTTTTCAACTTTAATATTTATAAAGTTAGAAACTGTTGCTGCTTTGTTGGAATTTGCCACAGAACTAGGTGGCATTGGAAAGAGATGACAAGGCTCTTTCACTGAATCCAGGATTTGAATTCAATTTACCCCTCCAAAAAATGAGGGTTAAAATATATTTGAAAACAAGGGGGTGAATGTCCCACACTTGAATTTTGGATCTGAATTTAGTACTCTTCAGTACAATTGCCAACTGAGTTAGAGCAAAAAATGATTTCCACAAGGCTAAAGGCACCCTAGTTTTGTCCAAGTCTGAAAGCGTAAGTAAAAAATTTGCTTAGAAGCGCGATAGTAACTAGCGCCTGAAAAAAACAATGAGCTGACAGCAAAAAAATCACGTTGTGGTCACCACTGTGGGTATTGGCTAATATCCACCAGAAGGTAGCCAAGACCTATTTTGATGGCGTTGTCTGAATTATGTGTCCTCTCTCAACTTACAAATGGTAAGAGGGTGCCAACCCATTTTAGTAGAGAATTGTGTACTGGTAATTTATAATGTGGTGTGTGCGGGTATATACAGGTGTACCCACACACCATATTGGTGAGTGGCAAGGAACAAACATCTTGCCACTTCACACCATCTGTTGAACGCCGCATTATTAGCTGAGGCTTCGTAATATACATTGACTAAATGGAGAATGAATCTACATTTGGTATAATATGTAGTTTGTCTGCTCAGCCAATGTAACGGTGCTAGGTTAGTGGCTAAACACAGTACAGATATACGTAGCTCTGTTTGGCTGAACCTAGGTATTTATTTAAAGTCCGTAGACTATTAGTGGCCACCAGTAATGGACTGGGGCAAACATCTGTTGACGGGAGGCCAAGCCTCAAATCCCTACAGTGATGAATCCCCAGACACCTTGTCTAATACTTTGTCAGCAGCTAAGACATTTTGGACAATCATAATATACTACTAACACATATATACTTACAAAGAATTAATGTGACCATAAAAATTCATAATTCTTTCTCTCGAACCTACTTTTTCTAGCAAGGCTTGCTGCGCTAGAGTTTTAGTTTTTATATTGGACATATAGTGCGGAATTCTGGAATTATATGTACAAAATTTGAAACAAATATTCATTATAATTTATCATAGCATGCTACCAATTTGGTTTGAACTGACCAGATGGTACTTCCAGTAAACCTTTTTTTCCCTCTTTTCCTAATTTGCATGAACTTTTATTTTTACAAAAATTAACCACATATTCATATTTTCTTTTTTTTTTCATTTCATAACTTTATTATATTTCTTTTGTTTCATTTGAAATTATATGATTATTTACCATACTTTATCATCATAATTAATTTTTCATTTCGAGAAATAATGCTTTCAACGCTGAAAAAGAAGGAGAGAACTGTAATTACCTCCCATTCCCAGGTTGAATTGAGTTGGCATGGAATGGCAAGGATAAATTTTGATACATTTTATTCTTACATGCTTGTCTGCCCCACATTTTTATTTGATATCATTTCTGGATGATACAAACAAAAGAAAATAGATTACGCAACAGGAGCGGAAAGTATGCGATCACCAAGGGCAAAATTTGTAGAGCAAGGTGAAGCTGAATGACGTAATTGCCTAAGGTAACACATACTATCAAATCCTGTCGCATATATTATTTTAATTTTAGACTTCAATAATTGTTGGCTTCATAATTAAGTTAAAAGAAAATCTAATTATTTAATTGTAGGGAAAATTTGTTTATTACTACATAGATGCAGAAAACAGTTGTTTTCCACCACTGTTGTTTCTTACATATTGCTGGCCTGCAATTTACTGTTTTCTAATGCAAAAATATCGCCTGTATGACGTATTTTTCATTTGTCTAAAACAACAGGGGTGGAAAACGACTGTTTTCTACACCTATGTGGTAAACAAATTTTCCCTACAATTAAATAATTAGATTTTTTTTAAATGTAATTATAAAACCAACAATCATTGAAGTCTAAAATTAAAATAGTATACGCGACAGGATTGAATAGTATGCGTCATCTTGGGCAATTACGTCACTTGGCTTCACCTTGCTCCGCAAATTTTGCCCTTGGTAATCGCATACTTTCCACTCCTGTTGCATAATCTACTATTATTTTCTCATTTTTAGGCAGGTATTTCCTTTTTATAACATTAATTAGATAAAAGTGTTTATCTATGTAAATTTTATATCTATTACCAAACCAATGAACACCAAACTTCTTTCAATCTTGCTCCCATATGATAACTATCTTTTGTAAAAATTTCAGCCATATCTGTTAAGTAGTTTTCTCAAAACGGTGAACACAAAATTTTTTCCATCAATTTTTCTTCTCCACTTTTCTTAGAAGTTACTGACCTTATAGGGACCAAATTTCTATCAGATTTGCATCAACATAAGGAAAATATATCGTAAAAATTTCAGCTTGATCCCTTTTATCACGTTTTTGGATCCTAGAAAATCCACTTTTCCAAAAATTATTTTTTTTCCTGTTTTCTCAGAAACTAACAAACAAATAGGCACCAAATTTCTTTCAGATTTGCTCCAATATGAGAACTATCTTTCATGAAAATTTCAGCCCTATCCATCAAGTAGTTTTCTCAAAACCATGAACACAAAATTTCGGATGATACACCATTATAATAAATGTACAACCTAATTTTTAGGACAAAATTCAACGAAAATTATTCAGACAAAATTCATCAACTACAAATATTTCATTGTTTCCATTCTAATAATAAACTGATCAGTGTTTCCAGGCCAGTATAAGCCAATGGGCCATGAAGCGTTTCATGGCTTGTACATATATATACATATACTGATGCTTGTTCTAAGTGACACAAGCAATTCCAGAATTTATTATTCCACTTGCTAAGAGTAGTTAACTTCTTCATAAGCATAGAAGACCTCCCTATTAGAACACATCTATCTCTGTCACTCATCTCTTACTCCCATTCATGCCTATAAATAAATACTTGTATATGGTAGAGAAATTTTTGGCAAATGGTTTCAAGCAAATTTCTTCGTGATCAAAGAGGAGATTGGTGCATATGTTTTTGGAATTTTCAAATTTTTATTTAATGGGAGACTTGGCCCCACAAAAACATTTTTTTCTTTTTTTTTGTTTACCTAGTTACCTGACCACCCACAAGACAAAAGAAATTATAAAAAAATTTACCTCACCTAACCACCCAATATACGAAAAAAATTATAATAAAACCAATTTACCCCACCTAACCACTAACTTTACAAAAATAATTTATGAAAAATTTGAAAAAATTATATTTTGTCAGGAAATCAAACTCAACACCTCCAACATGGCGAGCACACACTGAGACTACATGCCACAGCAGCTGATGCAAGATAACAAATGATTTATGATTGTACTATTTTGGCTGATCTCTCTTCTGCTCCTACTCATTTTCTTTTTCTCCTTTTTTTTATCACACTCTCTCACTCTATATTTCCCTTTGTCTCTCTAAGAAGTTAAATAGATATTTTTTTATCTATAAAATATATACAGTCGACTCTCGATAACTCGAAATCGAAGGGAAGTAAAAAAAATTCGAGTTATAGAGGTTTTCGACTTAACGAGGTTCGAGTTATCAAGAGGAGGCTTGGCCAAATTTTGCGTTAAAGAGAATTCAAAGTACATACATAGGCAAAAATATTTATCGAATGCAGAATAAATCACAAAAAAAACTTACGGATTGTATACATATGTACAGCAAATAAAAAAATCATCTGCAGACTTTTCAGCCATATTCCTTCGCCACATCACCTTTTTTTTCACCACTGTCACATTTTTGTAAAATTTCTAATTTTTTTTCAATTGTCAAACTTTGACATTTTCTTTTAAGGCTCATTTTAATATTCACACTTCACAAGACAATCAATGAAACAGTACTGATAGTTCTGACTTCATTCATTGCATGAACATGTAACAGAATAGGTTTGGTTTTATCTTATCTGGTTCACAGTGTATTTTATGGAATTTCGAGTTATAGAGGTTTCTGCAGGCAGAATTTCGAGTTACAGAGGTATTGTGCTGCTAAATCAGTTCGAGTTATCGAGGTTTTATTTCGACTTATAGAGGGAATTTTGTATACAGCTCTTATGGCGAAGTGCAGGGAAGCTGCGACTTCGAGTTATAGAGGTTTTTGACTTAACGAGGTTTGAGTTATCGAGAGTCGACTGTATTTAATTTTTTTCATAATACAGCAGGTATAATAGGTAGGTAGGCATTAATTTTGAACTTCGTAAATTTTTGCAGCCCCATATCTTAAAAAGGAGCCAATATGGATCGATGAAATTTTGAGGGTATACTTATGGCATTAAGTACAACACATTTTTGCTAAAAAAATATTAAAAACTCTTTTGGAGGTGAGGGGGGTCAAAATTCACAACTTTGTTTCAGGGGAAATAGGGACCTCAGACTTGGTTTAAAACCTTTCTTGAACAATACAAATAAATCCTGAAAATTTCAGCTAGATTAATTGAGCAGTTCTGAAGTGATAGACAAACAAACATTCACATTTATATATTAAATTTTAATAGCAGAATGCAAAATCGCAGACTGAGTAAAATAAATGCTCAGAACAAGTTCTGGCATTTAAAAATTCACATTTTGGCTGTTTTTAAATGCTCAAAATGTGTTCTGAGCTATAGGCTACCAAAACGCAAAATTCTTATTGTGATATTAGCTTATATGAACAGAATGCATTGAGGAAGTTACTGAACTACATGCCCCTAAATCCTCCCGATTTTCGAAACTTTGAATAATTAGTAGATCTATTATCAATTTTTGAAAAATAGTATGAATTGAAGGATTTATTTGTTTTGCTTCTACTTGCCTGAAAAATTAATTACAATGAGATGATCTCCTCCCTTAAACCTAATAAGTTTTCCTAGAACATTTTAAAGAGACACGCTTTGGAAGAAATTGTTGGCAGATGATCTCCTGATGAAGGTTACATGTTGATTGAAAACTCATAATAACTAAATATATCTCTAATGAATTTTTACCAGCAAAACGAATTTGTTGCTCTGAGGAAGAATTAAAATTAGTTGAAAAAGTTTTGAATCTCTTTGAGAAAACAGAAAGCATTTATGAAAAGATTATTGTTGTAAATTCTGAATGAGAGTAAAAATGAGTGCTTTTTTAAAGTGGCTGTCTTGATATTGTCCTAGAATTACTTAGAATTACTTTTCATTTAAAAAACAGAACGTGATGGAGAATTGAGAAACTTCCACCATACATTCTGTTTATTTTGACTGAATGCCAAAATGCAAATTTACATTGTATCGATAAAAGTAACACATAATGCGTTATGGAATTGAGAAACTTCCACAAGGCATTCTGTGCATTTAGGCTAATACCACATCACAAATTTTGTGGTGTGGTATTAGCCTATAGCTTAGAACGTGTTCTAAACATTTATTTTTATTAATGTACAATTTTGCGTTTTGCTCCTAACATATAACCCTTTTGTGAGTTAATTTTAATACTCTGTTTGCAAATAAATTGGGTAATCATAATAATAATAATGCGGTTCCAGGAATCAATATCAATTCTTTTGTATTTTCTCTCTCTCTTATCAGGTCAAAAACGTCAAACTGAGGACTCATTGCGGAAGGTGTTCCAACCTAGCACGGTAAGTTGAAATTCAAAATAATCAGAGACAATTTCGTGAATACCAGAAGCTCTAATACAAAAACACAACGTAGTTCGAGCTAAAATCTTGCTTTTGCCAAGGTGAAACAACAATAAAATCTTTTCCTTTACACAAAATAATCTGACAGCAAAACTGAAATTTTTCTACAAAAAAGTTGAGATCTTACCTGGTCATGGTAAACGAAATAAGACATAGTTGTTCCCAAGTGACGGTATTAGATTTCAAGTAATCGTGTAAGGAGCCCAATTCTTGATACGCGGTGATAATCCTGAATTCACTCGGAGAAACACTACTTCGATCCTCAGCCGCAATAAAACGAATAATATTTTCATGATCCATATTGGGAAGTTTGAAGACATCTTGTTCAGTTAACCATAACTGATAATACTGATAAAAATTAAAAACGATCATTAATAACAGCAGTTACGGTAAGCAGGTTCTGAAGTTCTTCAATAAATGAGTCCACGGCCGTAACTAGCTTTTTGTCACCCTGGGCATACAAACTTTTTGACACCTTTCCATTACCTCTACAAGACTTGCTCAAAAGTAAATGCGCACTGATTATATCCAAAATTTAAATATATGTTTCAAGGGAATTTTTCACATCCACTTTTAGAATAATGAAATTCTTCGTTGTCGTCGACGGATCAAATTTACAATTTTTTTTTTTGCTAGTGAAATCAGAATGCCGACGTTGCATTTTTCCGACCCGCGCAAATGCCCGGGTTGCCCGTGCCTAGTTACAGCCCTGAATAAGTTTGTTAGTTCGAAACATCGCATCGATCAAATCTGTGGACAGGCCACTCACGGGTGACAAGAGCCAAAGTTAAAATAAGCGAAAATACTGTTTTCAATTCATAAGACAAAAACAAGTGAATGATACACTTGCCACGGAGACACGTACATTCAGTGTAACGAAAAAAATACTATCGTTATGTTCGTTGAGAACGGATCACATGAATCAGATTCAGATTTCGGAGTGCCACTCTGTAAATATCTCTGTTGCTGAAGAGTTTAAAGTAACCCACGCTCTTATATTTACAGAATAACACCCTAAAATCCGAATCGGATAAAAGGAATCTGTTTTAAATGAACGTAGCTTATACAAAATGAGGCGAACAATTTTTTAGTTAACAGCACAAAAACAAACAGTTTAGAAAAATGCATTACACTCGTCTCATGAAACATTTAATCGAAACAAAACAAAAACATGATGTAAAAAGGGCCACGATGCGAAATGAAGTCAGTTAACGTACTTAATGGACACATTACATGCCAGACAAAAATTAAATTTCAATACTATTTTTCTTACTTCCGTTGGTAATATTTTCACCGCGACATAATCATTTTTGGACTTCGCTTTCCACACAGTGCCAAATCGTCCCTCAGCTTTCACTTCGAGTAATTCAATAGGACGTAAACCTTCTCGTTCTCCAGTCAATCGGCCACTAGCAACTTGGACGTGTTCATGTTTCTAAAAAAACAAGACGCAATGCAATTTATACAGTTGCATTCACAAACAATAGCTATTCGAGTGTAATCGTTCACGTCGAATGAAATACTCACGTCACCAATACACGAATAGTGTCGGTTTTTCTTAGCATATACAGCAATAAACAAACAGCTTACAACAAAAGCAAGAACTAAGAGAACATTCGGAATTGTTGGCAAATCGTATACTTGGTTATCTTCTGAAAAAATTACGAACTGAAGGCGACTAGTATTTTATTAAAAATTGAATGAAAAATATTTACCATCATCTTCAATCGTGAGCGTAATTGGTTCGTAGAAAAAGTCTTTATTACACAAATCGCCTTCGCAGCAACAAAAGTGAAGAGATTTAGTTTTCTGTTGACTTACGCAAGATGTACGGCCAGAACAATCTTCAGCAGCTTGAAAACATCCCTGCAAATAATACATTTTATTTTTTTTTAAATCGACTGCATTAATCTGAATGAGTAGCTCTTATTGGTGGATATGCCCAAATTTATGGCAATAATTTTTTCAATTTTTAAATTCACATTTTCTTCAATTACAGTCTTCTAATTTTTCAATTTTCAAATGTGAATAACCTAGGACATTCTTCGGATGATCAAGAACATTCTGAGCCTGCTTTCGTTAAAACCTATAAAGTAGGACACTTGTTCAGAGCGAACGAAATTCCGTTAGTTCCGGAGATAGAAATACCAAACACATAGCCCGTAAGAAACAAACGAATTGTGCAACTGCTGACCATACAGTGGTTTAACATAAATCAATTTTAACAAACTGGAAGTATTAGAAACTATGATTTTAATAAATGATAACAGTAATAACCAGCATTCGATAAAAAATGATTTTGCAAAAATATAATATAGAAAATAATATTTCCCACCTTCCAACCTTGATACTGATGCAGTTTGGGTGCTCCTTAACGATTTTGCTAAAATTTGGTAAGAACACTGTACTCAACGTCAACAACTGATAAACCAAATTTCAAGCGTCGGAAACAATTACAACGGGACTTATTGAGGCTCAAAGTTTCCATAATTTACGAGTAAACTGGCTATTTTTTCACGTAGGTAGTTGGGTGAGGTTGGGTAATTTTTTTTTTACATTATTTATGACAACTGAAATTTGGTACATCAGATATAAAAATCGAATGCGATGTGTATACCACGTTTCAACGAAATTGAACATGAGCACCATCTGGGACGGGTTCAAAATGAACAACTAAAACAATCATGATTGTTAGGAAGAAGTTTAAATATTACCCCAAGTTTACCCAGTTCAAAACGAACGATTCCTCTTAATGTCAAGGTAAACAATTGAAACACAATAAACTGTTATCAAATATTTCACGTTGTTATCAAAATAATACTGCATTAACGCATCGAAATTGTTAGGGTAATTTTTCTTCAACTATTTACTGAGATACAGTGGCGTAGGAACGGGTAGGTACAGGGGCACAATGTACTTCACCAAAGAAAAACGGGGGGTACAAAGTATCATTTGTACCCCCAAAAAATAGTATTAATAAACAGAACGATCGTTTGCATATCAGCTAACATGTTCCAAAATTTTACATGTGACTTGAAGAATAAGAAAGATCATATTCTTAACCAATTTCAAAAAAAAAGGAGGTTCCGTATCAATTCGATCTGCATATAGTTCATTTTTTAAATGTTTGTTGAGTATAAATTTTTCTTCTTAGAACCAGGGCTTGTTAAGCTAGTTGAAAACCAAAAGCTTAAAGCCAAAAAAACTGTATTTTTTGGTATTCTCAGCTTTAGGCTGTAAACCTATGCTTTATTTTTTTCAATGTAAAAGCTAGCTGAAAGCCACATTTTTTCTTCCACTTTGGCTTTTTCTCTCTCTACCACATCACAATGTTAATAGTTTTTCTTTTTATTATCAAATTACTCGTATATTCATAAATTTTTAGACTAAAAAAATTTATTTTCTGTCATTTAGTAATATATTTAAGAAAATATTTAAGCCAGAAGCTGAAAACTTCAAGCCGAAGCTGTATTTTCTAAAGAGCAAATCAAAAGCTTACACCAAGTCTAAGTTTTATTTACTCAGCTTGACAGCCCTATTTAGAACCGATGTTCATGAACTTTTTTTTAAATGATACCTAGATGGTGATCTCATGGTGTTCCAGCAATAGATTTTCCTTGTGTTGGTGAAAGTTTGATAGAATTTTGGTGCTTATTCGTTCAGTAGTTTCTGAGAAAACTGGAAAGAATAAATTGCTGGAGAGAATTTTAGGTTCATGATTTTGAGAAAACTACAAAAGGTATTAAAGACACGCAGTTTTTATAAAGGACCAAGTATGAAAAAAGTTTGACGCCTGTTGGTCCGGTAGTTTCCAAAAAAAATGAAGAACAAAAAAATCCTTAAAAAGTGGTTTCTCCAGAATTTTCAAGAAACTACAATAAGGATAGTGTTGAAATTTTTACGATAAATTTTCCTAAAGTTAGAGATAGTCTGATAGAAGTTTGATGCTTATTTCTTCAGTAGTTTCCGAGATAAATGGAAAAGGAAAAATTGCTGCAACGGTGGTTTTTTTAGAATTTCGAGGAAATTGCAGAAAGGATTGAGTTGAAATTTTTACGATAGATTTTCATCATATATGTGCAAGTTTGATAATAGTTTGATGCGTATTCGTCCGGTAGTTTTCTAGAAAACTGGAAAATAAATTTGATTCACGATTTTGAGAAAACTATAAGATATTGCGCTGACATTTTCACGATAAATTGTCATTATGTGGGTGCATGTTCGATAGAAGTTGAAGTATCTTTTTTTTATTTATGGCGCAAGGGGTAATGAGCGTCGTTTTTGCATTGTATTTATTTAGGTGTTTTTTTTTTTTTTTTTTTTTTAATACTGTCATTGAAAATTGGCAAACTAGGTTTTTTTTTTTTAGCAAAGTATCACTGTGGTAGTTTTTTAAAATAATTCTATTGGTTGAGAAGGACGGTGATAATTACCAGTAGCCCCAAACGAAGTTTTATCACTGCTGCAAAAATATTTCAAATTTCTCGGTTTTTTAATTCTTCAACTTGCACTCCCCCCAAATGAAAAACGTTCTTACGCCCCTGCCGGGATAAAACTTAATAAAACTTACCTTGCCCGAGTAAAATAACCAACTCATTCTAAACGACTTGCGTGATTATCCGGATAGAACTAGTTTATTCTGAACGGTATGAGTGTTTTGGTTGTTACTCGGCCCAGGAGTGCATTCTGAACGAACAACCAAAAAAACCATCCTTGTTAGGAGAAACTTGAAACTAACCCATGTTGAATCAGGTCAAAATGAACGATTTCTCCCAAATCCCAATACCAGGGTACATAATTAAATGTTGAAATGGTAGAACGTAACAGATTATCAACCACTTCATATTAATATTAACATGTATTAATCAATCAAAATCGTTACGATAAATTTTCTCTAACCAAATATTTAGTATTTACCGGAGCAAAAAGTCACCTGGGTAAAATAACCAATTCATTCTGAGCAACTCGTGCGATTTCCCCGGGAAAACAACTATCATTCCGAAGATTTAAAATATTTTGGTTGCTACCTGGTGTTCATTCTGAACATGAGACAGAAATAGATTTACCCAGTATAATAGCATGGGAACCATGACACAGATTATAAATTACAGAATATATGTACATTACAGGAATAAATTTTACGAATTCTTGGCATGTGATAATAGAAAAAAAATTGAAGGAGTTAATTTCATTTACTTTTTTTTTAATTTCAATTCCGGTAGAGTCGTTGCTCCAGATCGTGAAACAAAGTGGTTTACCGATAGCGTCCGTTGAACAAATCTCGATATCCGGACTACAACAGTTAAGAAAAATATTTATAACGTTGAGGAAACCGTAGTCAATTTATGATGAAAAATTTCAGAAGCTCATTTTGTTTTGGCCGAGTTGCCAGTCTCGACAAGAAATAACTTACTCAAAGTCAGCAATACTGGAATCCCTGTCACTATCCGACAATGACAAAGGACCTGGACCATCATAGCGCTCACATTTTATTGTTTTGTAAAAGTTATCTGTGATTACATGCGCTTCGTAGCAACCTAAAGCAAAAGAAAAAGCATTGTTTCATTCGAAATCAATAAAACGCTGGAGTTGACTGATAGCGTACTTGAAAGGAAAATGATGAATATCAAATAAAATGTTTTCATGGTATCGGCAGCAATGGGAAAAAGTAACCGGAAAAAGAGCAAACTAACCAAAATATAGATGAAACCTATAAAGAAAAATAAATATAAATCTACTCAGTTCAAACGGTGTATGAGATACCAATAAAATTAATCTTCAATCTTCATATAAATAGTTACCTTTTTTCACAAATAATTTTTCACCCTAGATTCATACAATCGGAATCTAGAGGAGCCATTGGACTCCCGAGACGATGATATGTTGGAACAGTAGATGGATCTATTGAGAACATTTCATCAATAAATAATTTTCCAAGTTCATTTTAGCACATTCAAAATACTCCGTAAAAGAAAACAGAAAATATGAGAGAAAGAAAATTTTAAAAATAAAGAATACATGATAAATTTATAAGCTCTCACAAGACACAATCAATTTCAAAGATGAAAAATAAATAGGGAAAAAATTTTGAAAGACTCTTCGCTCTGACAACTGCGTACTCGTACTGACAGCCCAGGGTTGCCAGGTTTCAAATATGAAAAGTCCGTACTCTGTCATATTTCTACATTTTTCAACGGCCAAAAAATCCGTACAAATCGGTACAGTGTTGCAAACTCGTTTTGAAAGAAAAAGTACCTTCTTCTTTTCTTTTTTTTTTTATGTTTTGAGACTTTTGAGGGATAATATTTCAAGTATTCGCCTTTTTTTCTGAATTTGCAAAAATAATAAAAAAAAAAAAAACGCTGTTCCTAGTTTACCAGGAGAATTTTATTAGTTGAAATGTAGAAATACATCGAATAAATAGGTTAAAATTAAGGCTGTTTGTCATTAACGTCATTGTAGTCTTTCAATATCTGAGTTTAGCATTTCATTTCTCATAAAATGAGGAAAAGAACTAGGGTATGATCTTAACTGTGGCTGCAGGCTTGTTTATGGCTGATTCTAGCTCAATGATATTGCAGCTTCATTCGTAATCAGATTGACTTGAAAGAATTCCTATTACTCAAACTCAATCTAGATTCTAGTCACTCCTGTGATCCTGTTATTGT
>WOFM01000543.1:820649-936965 GCA_011428145.1 Ericerus pela | reverse complement strand
GTGTTGATATTTTTTGTGTTGTAAGTTCGTTGTGTTATTGTTGACTTTTGTCATTTTTGTTTTTAATGACTTTATTAATTTAGAACATTTTGTTTATCAATTTTTTGACATTATCGTATAAATATAATTTGAGGAGGCGTGTGAGAATAATAGCAAATTATATTATACGTTGACTTATTATTCTCGCACATCACATGTTGTGGCAACACTGTTTTGTTATTATTATTAATCTGTGATATTTGTGTTTGTAACTCAACTGTGATTATATGTTTTGTATGCCTTCTCGTCGCTCATCAACCTTCGTAACATCAACATGTCCGCTAATATTATGTGGAATAAAATTCGTGAAATAGTGAATATTTAGTCTTTTTATTTATGTGTTCGTAATGTGTGTTTCTAGTCGTCGTTCAATCTTTTCATCAGTGTAGGTTTCGTCGTTGAATTTCGTGTAGTTCGATCCGTTGGCAGTTCGTATTTTCTCACAAGTATGTATGACATATATATACATAGTGTGGTGATGATGATGATGATGATGAAGAAGGAGATGAGGTGGGATTTCCGTTACAACACCCCCCTGAAATTTTACAGGTTTGGATTCTTCATCATACAATCCCTAAAAGTAAACGGAATTCAAAAAAAAAACAAAAAATATTACGAAAATACAATATTAAAAAAAAATTATTATGGAAATTTAAAAATCAAAAATTTGAAAATAATTTCTTTGTGCTGCGCTTTGATAAAAAAGGATAAAAATTTCAAATAAATAATTAGGTAACATGCATAATAGGTTTCAAAAAAATATGTATTTATGTATATATAATGGTAACATGCAAAAAAAAAAAATGGTATAATATATGAGTAATAAACGAATAAAAGAAATATATATACATATATATATATGGGTAACAATATGATTCATTGCATCTTCTGCTAAAATATAGAATTCAAATATTTGTAGGTACCAGATGTATTCACAAAGGGCTGCCCGATCCCTCAATTTATTAAATTTTGTGAAATGTTAAATTTGTTGTAACTTTTTATATTTGTTTACCATACATGTTGAAACTTTTTGTAATATTTGTTATTGTTGACTGATGTCATTTTGTTTAATGACCAATTTATTATTTTATGTCATTCATTTATTATTTTTAAATTGACACATCGTGTAATTATAATTTGATGAGGCGTGTGAGAATGATAGCAAATTATATTATACGTCAGCTTATTATTCTCACATTATAATTGTTGTGATAACACTGACTTGATACTTTTTGTAATCTGTGATTTTTATATTTGTAACACAACTGTGATATTATATTTTTGTGAACCTTTTGTCACTCATGAAACGTTGTTGAGTTAACATCTCCTCCATCTTAAATGGTAAATACATTTTCGTGAATTGAATATTTTGTGTTCTTATTTATGTGTTTATAAAGTGTGTGTCTAGCCTTCGCTCAATGTCTCCGATCAGTTAAAGTCATTTGTCAGTAATTTTTTGTAAATCCGTCCGTTGATACTTCGAATTTCTTCACAGGTTATGGGCCCAGTCACCTGGTTGTCAATGTGGCCGCTATTGTCATAGTTCAGTAATGTTGTGCTGTTGAATCCTGATCGCTTCATCCAAGTAGTTACCATGTTTGTTAATTTATTTTTTACTGTTTAATATGTTTGCCTCTCGTCATTCCTGTGATTTCGATCGTCTTGATTCGTTGGTCGGCGTATCTGAAAGTTGCTGAAAATAGCTGTTTGCTGTGCAACTGATTGTCGGTACCTGTTGTCAAAATGGATGTCAAGAAGGTGAACTGCATCGAACCTTTTAATGGGCATAATGGTAGAACATGGAAGTTTCGGATGGAGCTACTACTAGCCAAGGATTCATTGGGTAATTTATTAACTAATACATTGCTGGTCGAAAGAAAATGCTAAAGCGATGTTCCTGATTGCTAATAATGTGACTGACAAATATCTGGAGTTGATTCAGACGTATACAACAGCGAAGGAAATGTTCCAGGCTCTGACAAATTTAATTGACAATGGAAATGACCAGACACTGATTGATTTACAAGGAGATTTATATGCTAAACAGTATGTTTTTGGTGCTGATTTACAGAAATATTTGCTTGATTTTCGTGCTCGATGTTGTCGTTTAACTGAACTAGGAGACTTGACCATTAAGAAGCAGTTTATTTTGGTTCTGCTGAGATTGTTTCCTACTGAATTTTTTCCAATAAAAGTCATTGTGGAGGATGCAGAAGTTATCACCTGGGATAGTGTGTTCATGAAGCTGATCAACTTCCAGCGTGAACTATCATTGGATAGTAAATTGACAGTAAGAGGTAACACTCATAATTCTGTATCGCAAAAACCTTCATCAGTTCTTATTGCTGGTGAAGATAATCTCTTTTTTGGTAACTATAACTCTGTCTCACAAAATTCTAGTAGTAATAGTAATCGTTTTAATTGTGGTCGGTTTCATAGTTGCAATAATAATCGTGGTTTCAATCGAGGAAGAGGAAATAATTGTTTAGGTGTACAGGTGGCACGGGGATTCGAACCCGTACCAGCCGAACACCTAAAATCCCCCTCGTTCACCACCACCAAAAGCCAGCACCGTAAACACTCGGCCACGATGCCGGGTGACGGTGATCGAGGGAGAACAGCAATCAGCCGAAGTAGTGTGGCAGTAGTCGCCACACCACTCCCCCCAGTATAGCTGAGCGTGATACAACAACCAGTACGGAGGCGCCTTTCGGGTAGGGATGTACACCGGCTCGTGGTGATGCCCCCCTCATCACCGCACCGTGGCACACACCCTACAGCGCCGTCACATACTGGCATCGGTGGTGTGACGTACCACCACTGCTATTGGTTTTGTACGTGTCCGAGAGATGGCGTGCATTACCATCCCCCGGATCACGTCGGGGTCACCTTTTTAGGTGTTCAGGCGGCACGGAGATTCGAACCCGTACCGGCCGGACACCTAAAATCCCCCTCGTTCACCACCACCAATAGCCAGCACCGTATACACTCGGCCACAATGCCGGGTGACAGTGATCGAGGGAGAACAGCAATCAGCCAAAGTAGTGTGGCAGTAGTCGCCACAAATTGTAATAATAATCATTCAAATTCGCCTTCTAATAATGAAAGTCAAAATTTTAATAGTAATAAACACGATCTAGGTACTTTTAATAATATTAATAATAGCAATAATAGTAATGGCGGTAATCAAAATTTTAATAATAATTTTAGTCAGTCTAATGTAAAATGTCATTACTGTAAAAAATTAGGGCATATAGCTCGTAATTGTTTTGCCAAAAATGGAAATAATAATCACGGTAATAATAGTAATAATAATCGATCTAATAGTCAGGATAATAATAATAGTAATCGAAATACTGCACAAATGTGAAATGATACTAATGACGATTGCTCTGAAGTAGGTTATAGTTTCACAGTAATGAATAATAATGTTAAAATTTATGACTCAGTATTAGTTGCTGATAGTGATTTAAATGAAAAATTAGTTCCTCGACCCACTTTTTTTGTCGACAGTGGATGCACAATTCATATAATTAATGATATTAATAGCTCTGTTTGATAGGACTACACCAACTTACACCAACCTACACCAGGAGGGCGATTACACAAATGTAGGAATGCTATGTGACTTTGCGCCAAGTTTTACTTGAATATTTGTGGAATATCCCTACCAGTATAGGTTGGTGTAAATTAGTGTACTCCTATCAAACAGAGCTAATCTGTTTAGTTAATATATTGACTTAATTAAACCACATAATATTTGTGTAGCTAAAAAGGGCGTTTCTCTTTCCATTGTGTCTGTTGGTACAGTGAAGGTAAAAATTTTGAACAGAACTGTAATCCAACTAAAAAATGTAAGGTATGCACAGGAGCTGGCACAGAATCTGCTGTCAGTAAAACGGATGAGCAAGTCTGGTTTTGATACTGTGTTCAGAGAGGAATCCGTTGAGATCATCCAACGCTGCAGTGGTAAAATTGTGACTACTGGTATTAGTGTAGACTCAGATTTGTATACGATTGATTTTTTTGAAACACCAAATCAGTCGTGCAATCTGACGTTGGAGGATGACTCAAGTCCACTGACTGTGTGGCACAGACGTCTTGCTCATCTGAATATTAATGATGTTAATAAACACTGGGGTACAAAGTACCTTACTTTTACACTGATTTTTGATTTTGATTGGTTGGAGTGTTCAGTCAGGGGTACTTCATACATCAGCATGCGGCATCTATAATCTGAACACCCAACTCCATGTTAAAACTGTTTTATGTTGTCTCCATCATATATATATCCTCAGAGGGTTCTCCACTTTGGTCTTTTCAACTCTGAGTAGAGTACCTATATCAGCTTAAGTATGGAAATACACCATCTTTTTTTACAAATGAAAAGTGATAGCTCACTGTTATTATTCTACTACATTGAAAACTATTAGGATTTACTGTGGTTTTCTGGATAAATTTTTAGTTTATTTTAATTAATGGAGCTTTGTTGAATATCTTCCTGCTATTTTACATTAAAAAAACCAACATCATCAAATGCAACATACTTATCTCTTTTATGCTACCTATACTCTTAACTATATATTATAAACAGGTGAAATAAAGCTAGAATAACTTCAATAACTAGTCTATCATAAGATCACAATATCATTTCAACTTGAAAATATTTTAAAATTAATCTGAGAAATAATTAAAAAGAAAATTCTCTGGACTACCTCATCAACACACTGATGATTATTTTATGTAGAATAAACCTTGTTTACTTTTCACAGCAGTTTTCATTTGTGAAACAAGATGGCGTATTTCCCTATTCAAGTCTGTAGTATCTTTACTTTGAGTATGTATTATTTCATATAGAGAGCTGATTCAACAAGTTCCGTTTTTCAACAATAGGAAGCCTTTTTGGGGAATGAAATTACTTCTTTTATAAGCGAGTATATCTATATATACGAATTATATATAGATATATTCGTGTGTAAAAGAAGTCATTTCATTCCTGAAAGCGCTATCTACGTCTGAAAAGAACTACGTATAGAAAATGTATACGAATCAGCTCTCCATATGAAATATTATATACTCGAAGTTTCAACTTCTTTCTCTCATAGTATCATTCTAGGTTCTGCTCTTGCATTAAATTTTATCATGTAACGTAATGATGTACCGGCTGATTTCGATTATTTATTTTGCGTTTTATTATATTTTGTGTAAGAGGTGTCTGGTGTTAATTTAGTTTTAATTATTAATTTTATTTTTGTGCCAATTAGTTTTTGATTTCAATGAACCCCGCGCTCGTCAAATTATTTGAAAGCGAAAATTTCGAAAGTTATGTATGGTGAGTTTCATTATTGATCCTTCAAATTTATTTCGTGTTCAATGCCCGAATTATAACGTCTAATTGCTCCTTGGTGGAAAACGGCTCCTCTTAATATCCTGCGCATTTATTTTATCATTCTGTTCTGATATTTATTGGACGGTCGATTTTTATCGGTCAAATTTTGGAATACACGTAATACGTTTTTTTGTGTCTTTTCGGCAATTTCTTTGAAAGATTTCCCTTTTATTTTCTCCTACCTTTCAAGTTCTACTCAATTGTTATCAGTTTCGCTAAAGTGCCAACCTGTTTAATGTATCATAATGCTGACTTCCAGTTTGTGTTGAAATTTGAATTAGAGGCAGACAGTGCAGCAGTTTAGAACAGCAAAATGAAGGTTGCAGAATTTTTCAGGTTTGGGAGTGGCACGAGAAAAGAACCACAAAAAATAATGAAGACGGCTGAAGTACTTTTATCTCGATGACAAAGTACCTCAACCGGCATTGTTTACGCTATTTTAATTTTCTAACATAGTATCTTTTCTTTGAGTATTTCGACTGCTATGTTGATCTGCAAATGGACCACTTCTTCCTGGCTGATAAATTTCACATTATAATTTTCAACTATATGAATTCCTTTTGCAGGAAAACCAGACTAGATACCACCAAATTCATACCGCAGATTCCACTGGAGCGAGTGGAAGTTAGAAATCACCCTTTGGAATGTCTCCCCTCACAAGTAAGAATATTATTAAACTTTCTGTGTTATAGAATATTGCTATATCTTACGTACCTGAATTTATTTTTTAGGCAAAGGATGATATTGAGTGCAATTCGGAGAAGAAACCCGCCACCTCTCCATTAGAGAAAATGTTTGATGGCGAAGACCCTTTGGGCATTTTCCGAAAACGAGCCCAGAGAAATGATTCGTTAGGCGATGATGATCATGAAAAGAGTGTAAGAAAATTTTGTTTCTAAGATAAATAATATAAAATTAGTGACTCGATAACGAAAAATTTTCATTTTTAGGTCAACGTCTCATCGATGTCTAGAAGCGCTGAAACTGGTTTTTTTCGAGAGCCTTGGAATGTGAAAAAAGATTTTATTATGACAGAATGTTGTAATTTTGATCTAGATATTGGTAAAAAATTTATTCTACATATTAATTTAATCTTTTCCTCTTCAGAAAAGAAATTTGAAAATCAGTAAAAATGCTGTGTGTATTTGTGATAACACTTTTAATCATTATTATTATTATTATTATTATTATTATTATTATTATTATTATTATTATTATTATTATTTTATTTATATATATTTTTTTTAATTTTAACTTTTTGTTAATACGTTCCACAATTTTTTCCCGAAAATTCGTGAATATGTTATTGAAATCTGTTTATGTAATTTTGTGATACGCAATTTTTAAACTAATTCATAAAAGTAAGAAGTTTCTCTATTCAACTCGTTTGCTTCATAGACCTTATCTCTAAAATTCTTTGTGATGTATCTTTCAACAAAAAACCTTTATGTATATTAATCAGATTTCATTCATAATCAGATGAAAAAAAGTGAAACGAATTCAGAAACTTGAAATTTTCGCTAGCGTTGTGTGAGATAACGTTTTAATTGAAGTCAGCAAAGCGAAACCAAGCGATGCTTTTTTATGTACTCATTCCCAGAACAACATTTGTGATAATACAACGCTCCTAGATGGTTGAAGCAAAAATTACCAAAATTCTAATAACTATTTAAAATTAAGCCTGATGACGTAATGAAGCCCGATGCTTTTTTATGTACTCATTCCCAGAACAACATTTGTGATAATACAACGCTCCTAGATGGTTGAAGCAAAAATTACCAAAATTCTAATAACTATTTAAAATTAAGCCTGATGACGTAATGAAGCCCGCTTTTTTAAATTTTATTAAAAAAAAAATTCTGTTTTTATACCGAAATTTGAACGATTTGAACCGTTGTCGCGCAAGGGTTTATTATTCGAAAATTTTAATTTTTTCAATTCAGATACCGAACTTTGATAGGCAAGGTGTTGGGATATTGTTTTTTTTTAAATTGAGTGATAAGTACATTGTCGATTATATTTTTCGAGGCGTTGAGTTCAAATTTCTAGTCAAGTTTTGGATTAAACCGCTCATCGGGCCCCCTGTAACCCCAATAAATGGTTAGAATAATTTTTTCTTGAAAAATTGAATGATACATTCTTGGTTATGTTTTTTGTGAGACGCTGATTTCAAGTTTTGAGTTCTGAGAATTATTTTATGTTAGAACAATGTATTTTGTGTTGTTATTTTGGTATAACAATTTGAATATCTTCCCAGTAAATTAGCCTATAAATTTGAAATTTTTCATAATAGTCTTGCACTTCAGATTTAAAACAACAAAGGGCTTAACAAATATGTACTAACATCATTATTTCGAACTGTTCATCTCCTGTGCCATTATGTCGATTCGAAATTCTCTCCGTAAATTTTGTATCAGTTCAGCTGCTGATAAATAACTGAGTAAAATTTAATTAACTTCTGTTTACTGATCCAATAAACTGTAACATTTCTTAGATTTGAAGCGATTACAAGTGGAAGTATCCGATCAACTTGCACTCGATGAAGAATTTCTTACAGCGATCCGAAATTTGAAACCTCCGGAGTTGGTTAACAAGTTGGAAAGTTTTCGTAAAGATATCGTTCGTGCATGGAGAGATGAACAACGAGTCGACACGTTGAAGATTGTCTTATTAGTATGTCGTAAAATTTTTTTATCCAAAAAATTCTCATTTTCGATTTAAGAGACTTTGTTTTTTATTATTTGTACAGTGTGTTAAACTACTTACGGACACTGAAAATCCAGCGTCGTATCCGTTGAAATATGTGTGCATCACCGACACGTTAAATACATTTGGTAATCTTGTGTACGTGCGTTTAAAAAACAAATGCCAGCAAACGTGGTTTGTATTTGAATACTCTTTGTCTTCCTAAACTCGCTTCAGTCAAAATTTTAACCAATAATGCTAGTTTTTGTTTTGTATTTCATTAGGTATCACGAGCCATCCTCATCGACCGCATCTCCGAAAAAATTATCACCTGAAATCGTTTCAGACTCAGCTAAAGAAACTTGCTTAAATTGGTTTTGTAAAATCGCATCGATTAGAGAATTAGTTCCAAGACTTTATGCTGAGGCTGCTCTCTTGCAGTCCTATTCGTTTTTAAGGAATGAGTAAGCTCCATTTTAAGACTTGAAAATGTCCGTTGAAGAGGAGCTATTGTTCTTGATTTTTTCTGAAATGCATATTTTTCTATTTACGGCAGGATTCATCCGGAATTAGAAAAGCTGACAAAATTGGCCAGGGGCGTCGGTGATCCGTTAGTGAATTTATACCTGCGCTGTTACTTCTGTCGAGTCGGCCTTGAATGCAATATTCGGCCGCTTAATTTATTCCATGATAATTTTGATGAATTTATGATAATTTTTTCAGCGGTAAGGTGGTTACTGAATAAGTTTCAACCTTATGTTTGAATGAAGAAGTTTTTATACCATCTTCTAAGTTTTATCTCCATTTTTTCTACATTCGGGAAAGAACAGTTATATTTTAAGATGATTCGAACGGTTCACTTTAACTAGCATCTCTTACCAATGTCTTTAAATATTTATTAGTAATTTTCTTCGGAACATTTATTCCTCAGTTGTTGTGTGGTAACAAGTTGAAGAGGGGCTTGTTGGAAGGCGACGAAGCTTCTAAATTATATTTAGATAGTCTCTACTTCCTTTTTTTTAATGTTTCCCCGCCTATAAGGAATGATACAAAATGTATAACAATATGTTTGAATTATACTATTCTTCATTAAAAAAATTAATCCAATTTCTTTCAAAAGGTTCAGTAAAAATGATTATTTCGAAAATTAGAAATTTCTGGCCAGTAATATTCTCAGTTATGGGAAGTATGCGTGTATTCGCATTGTAATATTCGATTAAAGTATATTAAAATTAAAAAGCTGGTTTATTTACCTCTTCGTTGTCTCTTCTGTTTTGCTCGTTGATCGTACATTTTGTATTAATCATCTCGTGACATCGACTATATTGATATGGTCTATTTAAAAAATGACGAACAGACGGCAGCGGTATCCAGATACCATCGGACCATTATTTATAAGTGAAAACAATGGCTTTTTATGTCACTAATTGAGAAAATTCGCGATTTTGGTTAATTAAATATTAGTTTTTGGCGTTTAGGTTTAATCTATTTGCAAGTTTCTTTCTAGGTGTGCTTCGGTACTTTTCAGACCTGACATTGGCTGATAATACTACGCTTTATTTTAGCGAAGTTCTTACGTTTTTAATTTTAATACGAATCTAATTGTGAATGTTTCAACAGTTTCTTTCGCAACAAAGTGCGGTAGATAAGGCAACCTTACACCGATATTTGGAAATATTTTCGCCTGGTTTGGAATGGATTATGAAAGGCGTTATTGACTGCCAAAATAGTTCACAACGCATGATGTTTGAAAAGTTCCGTACTATACCGAATTAGTGAGTTGACCTCATTTCATTTTTATTTTCATTACTTCATGCTACATTTCTTATTCAGTTAACAAGCAAGTTGTCAACCGCGGGCTCAGCCTCCCGAGTAGCAATTTGATTTGAGACTTATAATCCTCTTGAGAGAAAATCCCAGTGAGAAGGAGAGAGCTATAGATAGAGCTATTTTCTTCAATCTTTTTCCTTTTTCTGTTTTTGTTTTTCAGTTTTGAAACAATAAAGCAGTGAGAGATGTACTTGAAGAAAAATCAAAATAAATTTGCACTCGGGGAAGCTACAAAATTCCACTAAGGCTTAAAAATTTTCTTGGAACTATATTTCCTTGGAACTGTCCAGTTTTTTAAAGTAGCCAATTCCTTTACATAAAATGGCTCTCTTCCCTCCCTCACTTTCCTCCTCTATTTTCTTCCTTCTCCCTTATTTTATTTTTAAACCATTTATTTGAATGGGCCATGTATACAGTATAGTATATTCACATTTCAATTTAAAAAATTTTTGGAGCTCCATATCTCATAAAAAGGGTGATATTGAGGTATGAAATTTTGTGGACTTTTTAATAGTTATATTAAGAAAAATGTTTAAGTGAGGAAAAAATGTCTAAAATATTTTTTGTAGTTCATTTTTTGTTTTATGTATATAGTTATAATAAATAATGTAAAATTTATGAAAGAATGAATAACACAAGGTGGCGGCTCATTTCTTATCACCCTCATGCGCATACGTGCTAGTGAAGATCATTACCTATATGTATACAAATCTCATTAGAGTCTCACATGGCATCTCCGAAGTTGAAGCTCATTTAAACTGTTAAATGGCGTCGTGACTAAAATGTTCAATAGAATAGTACCTTAAGTAGCTAGCTAGGAACATGAAAACGGGGTAAAGATTGAAATTAATTAAATTCGTTTAATTTGCAATTGCATCTTGCAGCCATCAGATGTAAGATGTTAAAAAGATGTAAAGAAATTTCAGTAGTTGTAAAACTTGCTACTGATTGTTTAAATTTCGATGTCAAATTAAACGGCATTTTGCATCACTTTTGAATTTTTTGTTGACAATGATAGCATGATCCAAATATCTAATCAAAACTTTGTATTCACTTTGCAGCTATCTAAAGTGCTCCAATCTGGATGCAAAGATGTAGTCAACTTTTTTATAACCAGCTGTAACAAAACGCAAATTGAACAGTTCCATGTTTAAAATCTCGCTATAAGATTCTATATAGAACGCACGAATATTTACATCCTTACATCTTGGTTGTAAGATGTAAGAAAATGTGGCGAATCTAAAAAACATAATAACTACTGGAATGTGGATGCAAAGATGTAATAAACTTTTTTACAATCAACTGTTACAAAATGCGAATCAAAAAGCTTCGTTGTTTATAACCTGACTGCAAGATTGTAAATAGAACGCACCACATTCTTACATCTTGGCTGTGAGATGTAAGAAGATATAGCAAATCAAAAAAACATTATGTGAAATAAAATTACTTAATTACTTGCTCAATGGAAGACTTTATGTCACGTTATTATGGCTCTCATGTATTCGTAATAGCGTACAATAATTTAAACCTTGAATGATGTGAAAATATGTTTTTTGGGGGATGATGCTACTCACTGTTTGGTTCATCTTTTTGATTGAAAAAATTGGTCAACTTCTTTTGTGATGAAATTTACATTTCTGACTGAAATTAGTCAGGCAGATATTAGAAATGGGAACGTCAAGTCTTTTTACATCCCTTTCTGACTGAAAATTCTTGAATTTTTCTGATGTTTGATTTTGACTGCGAAGTATATACATTTATACAAATTTTAATTTATAGTGCCAAAAGTTTCCTGGGGTCATGAAACGAAAAATGAACCTACCATCACTCCTGGTTCTTAATACCAGATCAGCTTTAATACGTAGATTTTCTTCGAAAACCTGCATAAAAACTAGCTTTAATAATGAATGTGGAAGTTTTTTGTCGCGTGTTTTGGAATTATTAGCAAAAAGAGAAGAATTGAAAAAGTTGAAAGGACTTATTGCTGTTGATACTATTTTTTAAAACTTGTTTATTGCAGTTACTGCTCTACAAAATATTATGTTGTTTAGTATCAGTCGACTGGGGTGCATTGTAATCCAGTTTGGTTTTTGTAATCACTTGTACAGCCGGTTTTGTTCTCTAATAAAATATCATCAGCTGTGGCGCATAGTTAGAGTGTGGGCATCTGAGTTAGGGAGGCTCGGGTTCTAATTTAGGGCAAACCATGTTTCCAGTGTGATTTTTTTAAATTTTTTGAAAATATTTTACGCTTATAAAAACGTATTTTAAAAAAATTCATTTTTTAAGTAATTTATTTTATTTTAAAATAATATTCGCTTGAATGTTCTGCTGCTGTACAAAATTTAAACTCGCAGTCCTTGAGTTTTCCACCTAATACAGATGATTTATTTTATAAAGATTATCAATTTGTTTAATCATTAATATGTATTTAATTTTCAGTTCTATATTACTGTTGGCGATTTTAAACTGTTTCAAAGAAGAATTCATTTTTGATCACATAATGGAAATAATCAGTTGGCTGAAACGCCGTGAGTTAGTTGGTGGGTATTTATTGAAAAACGTAGTCGAACTACGATCAGTGTGGGTACTAATGTTGAAGTTATTCGCTTGTTTTGATATGGCAGAGATTCCTAAGTATAAATATTTAAAAATTTTGGGTAAATTGTACGAAAAACATATAAAAACTGCGACAAATTTCGTGCCGGTGGAGGTGTTAAATACCATTTGGGATGAGTCGCAACTTCTGAGTAATACGACCGAATACTTGAATATAATTGATCTATGGTTGCCGTTGAGTGTAAATCATCTTGCAGTAAGTAAATTATTTGTTGATATTGAAAAGTTTTACTTACATTCTCTCGATTAATTTTAGTTTACGTATTATCCCCAAGTTAGAAACTTGTTTATGAATATTTTTCCAATGTAAATCTTACCTTAGGATAGTAAAAAGTTGAATTATTAATTTATGAGTTGTAAAAATCGAAATTTCTACTATTCTTGCCCTCAGTCAATTGTTTTGTTTAGAGCAATTAATCTTTGGAACAGTCTCCTCAAATGAATGTACCAACATCTGAGCTCGTAATATGTCAAATTTTTTTTTCTGATTATCTTGGAGTTGAAAGAATTGACTGCAAAGTATATCTCATCTCAAGCAGAGCAGATGAGAGAAATTTTGAAAACAACGGAAGGGTTTTTGCTACTACATTATTTTGTCAGTTCTCAGTGGATCTAAAGAAGAGTAAGAGAAGTAAAAAATAAATGGCTTTGCTACGTGTTCAGGAGATCCTAAAAAATGCTCAAAGTATAGTAGAAGAAGGACCTTCACCTCAAAATCTGACAACGAAAGAAAAATATTTGGCAAAAGAATTGCCAATATTTTGAAAGCTACAGTAAATCATGTTGGCAGTATCGAGGTTGAAGAACTTGAAAATGAATTGGACTTCACTGAATCAGAAATTAATTCTTTAGCTGATACCAGTGCAGATATTGAACCATTCGAGGATGAAGCAGCACACTCAGTGGGGCCTTTAACTTTGAGAAGTGCAACTCCTTGGAACACATTCTCTTCTGAATACATAGAGAAATTTATCAAATGCCTTGAATATCAAGTCAAACACGAATAGGTTCCACCAACCACCGTCATTCAAAAACATTTTCAGCCCATAAAATCTTGGTCATATATAACACGCTTTAAGAAATATCTTCAAAAACATAGCACCAGTCATGAGAAATTCAAATTAATAAGTCAATTTGTCTAGGATAAATTTATTGCAGCCAGAAATGATGGCCTTGCAATTCATGATTGGACTTTAAATTTCTGAGTAGTAGAAAAATATGTACAGGTGAGGTTATCTGGGAGATATTCGATTGTGTGCATTATGAATTAGTGCCCTACAGAGCATCAATCGATTGCATTCAATCAATGTATCGATAGTGCCTTTTCCTACATAGAGATGCACTAATAGTGCATGGGTTCATTTGTGGATAGGTAGCGATTGTGCGCCTTTTATAAGTAAAATAACCCCTTGTGCAATAAATACGATAAAAATACTTCAAGCAACACAGGCAACTTGTTTATTTCTAGAAATTTTTTTGTTCTACATTTTTCTTGGAAACTACTGAATCAGTAGGCACCAAACTCCTATCAGACCTGGTCCAACATAAGAACAACATCTTGTGAAAATTTCAGCCCTTCACTTTCGTATTTTTTTTCAAAACTGTGAACACAAAATTTTCTCCAGCAATATCTTCTTTTCCAGTTTTCTTAAAAACTGTAGAACAAATAAGTACCAAACTCCAAACTTCTACGAGACTTCCATACCCATAAGAAAAATACTTTGTGAAACTTTCTGCCTAATTCTTTTAATAGTTTTCTCAAAATCCTGGAAAAATCGTTCTCCAGTTTTCTCACGCTCTACTAAACAAATAAGCAATAAACTCCGGTCAGACCTGGTCCTGTATCATGACTACCTTCCCTGAAAATTTCTGTCTTATCCCTTTTGCAGTTTTTTCAGAACTTTCGCACAATCGATGTCTTTCATGTTTTACTTCTCTTATCCTGCCTGAAAATCGACGCACAATCGATGAATTTTTATTTACTTTGCGAGCAATTGATGGACGCTCGGTTACTTAATTTTCAGGCATCTGGTAGTTGGGTATACAGATTCAAAAAAAAAAAAATCATTTAACATCAGGATAGGGTACTAAAATTGTTTCTGCAAAACATTTCACAGATTAGCAAAAATTGCAAAAGTGTGCTGATGATTTTTTGAATAATTTTTTTGAAAAAATTCAACCCAACTACCATCCAGGAAGTTAAAATGTTCAGTGTGGATGAATATGGTATAAATTACAAAATGCATGATAGTTGTACGTTGAGTTTTCAAGGTGAAAAAAATACGGAGCTGGTTGCCGAAAATATGAATTCACTGACTCACTCTAACCCAATGATTTGAGTATTTGTTAAACTTGTACTTCATATTTTCTTATGTTTACAAGAAGTATCTGGATCATTTGGTACTCATGTAACTAATACCTTACAAAGACCACCAAATGTACTTGTGACTTGTAGCAGGTCTGGAAAATCGGATGAAAAAAAGTAAAATTGTTGGCGGAATACATTTTTAAGCTTTCTATTACAGGTCCAAAAGCATGTTTATTGCTGGATTCTTGAGGATGTCATAATGATCGGGGTTTATTCAATATAGTTAGTGAATGTGTGGAAGTTTTAACCATTCCAAAGGGGACAACCTCATTTCTACAGCCATCTGATGTAGGATGTTTTAGGCAATAAAAGGCCTTTCTTAAGAAACTTTCAGAGGCAATCCTCCTCAAGAAGTTAAACTTTAATTTGCACAATAGAAACAATATCATAAGTAAAAATAGTCTTGTTGTTGGCTTTATTCCAACCAATAATTAAAGCAGCATGGAGGTCATCAGGTCATGCTGAAGACTGATGAAATTTATCAAAGTTTCAATGAAGTTTGTCATAATTTTCAAGATTTGAAATGTTCCATTCAAAATTATAGTTTCCTGAAAGTTCACAATGTCAAGGTATTCTATTTGGAACGCTTTTTGGTTGAAATCATTCATAATGATTCATAATTTGTTATTTTTATATTGTATGCAATGAATTTGATTAATTCCAATAATAAAATATTATTTCCAAAATAAAATTTGATGGTCTGGAGCAAAAAGTTGATTCTTGCAATTTGTTTTTCTCAGAGAGTTAATAGTAGGATTAGCAGTAACTGTGCTAATAAAATTGATTATTTCAACGAATTTTATTATTATTCAGTTTGTATTAGTGAAAGCTTGTAAAATATTATAAGATTATCGAGCATGAAATTTATTTTTCACGGAAACCAAAAAATAATTTGTGTGCCAAAAATATAGTGAGGGGACTATACATCTCGTACACACGCCATTCCTTATCAGACGTATTATAGTCAACAGTAATATACACTGTTTGTTTGTATGCTCTTACTTGTACACACAGGCAAGTAAGATGCAATGTTTGGCCTATGACAGAACAATAGATAAGGATCTCGGTAATGTCTCAGACCGGTACACGAACGCATTATGTCATTTCTTATCAATTGCTTTAGCAATGAATAAGAAATGATGTGATTTCTACGAACACATATATATATATGTATATAGACATATGTGTGTCTGTGTGTTTGTATGCGTGTGCCAAATCTGGTATATAAACTCTCAGAACCGGCTCTAAAATCTCCAGTGTTTGCCCAGGTTTTGGCTTACCCATATGTTAAATATGAAGTGGCTGAACACGCATAAATTCTGTTGAATTTACCTTCTGGTGAGAATATTTTCTCACAACAAGGTATTCCACGGTGGTGACCCTGATGTGATTTTTGGGTACATCGTGTGGTGTCTAGAGGCGCGTTGCGCTTTTCGAAAATTTGGTGTTGTGAGCTGGCAAGGAACTTGCTTGCTTGGCAAATAAAAATATTTTTTGCGAACTAGACACCTTTGGTTGTTGAAGTAGAGTTTGCTGAAGTTGGAATTTATACCCCTCTTCTTAAAATATATAAACAAGAAGGAACCAGACAGTAGACCTGGAGGAAGAAGGTTGGACTCATCCCCCAACCCCTCCAACTTTGACTCGACATTCTGAAAACCCATCAGAATCACAAACAGGCCCTCAACACCCAGAATTAGTACAACTGGGAACTGGAGTAAATAAAGACGAACTAGCAGTCAAAACATTGAGAAGTGGTTAAACCCTAAGCCAAGGCTCTGACCCAAAACACCCACTCTACAAATAAAGGAGCCAGTGTTTTCGACCATCAGGGAAGGAAATAGTTCTGTGGAATACACTTGTCATTAGAAAGGCATAGCAATGGTTCCACCTCCTACAGGAACTGATAACCCACAACCATCACAGGGAGGTAGTGCTCAGCCCTAGCTGATACCCGAAGTCTGCAACTTTTGCAACTACAGCCAGGGCAAAACCCCAACTTCTTTAGACAGAGGATAGAGATCCCAGAATTTCTGCCCAATGAGGTAGACTTGTGGTTGACTCTGTTAGAAGGCAGGTTCAAAATGGACAATATTCAATTGAAGTGGTACTTACACATCTATGGAGGCATGTTGCACCAGATAATCCGCTACATTCCAGACATCATGGAATGCTCTTCGACAGAAAATGACAAATATACCTGGTTTGTCAAGGAAATTAAGAATGTATTTGTCAAAACAAAAAACCAAATAATTGATGATGTGATGGGAGGTATAAAGATGAGGGATGACAAACCCTCAATCTTTATGGCAAAATTACGGCAAAAGGCTGATAACATTGTAGCCCTGTCTGTAATAGGCAATCAATTCTGTAAGCAACTACCACAAAGTGTTGTGCAGTGCCTAGCTGCAGTGGGATCCACAATCATAAATAGTTCCACAGACTTGGACTTTCTTGCAAAATCAGCAGACAATGTGCTAGAATATACCAGGTCAAAGCCTTTGGTAAGTGCAGTGTCTGCAGAGACTGGGGAGATCTCAACTTCGAACCCAGATAGCTCAGTTGACGACAGAAATAAAGAAAAACAAAAGCCAGAATTCTAACAAATCTAGTGGCAACTAGCGCCAGAGATCCAAATTAAGAAACAACAACAATAATAGCAATTTACGACAGTCCCGGTCCAAAGACCGAAGATCCAGTAGTAGAAAAAGGGGTCAGAGTTCAACTCTCCCTCAAACATCATCTCCCAGCACCCAGTTTCAAACCTGGGATGACAAAAGTTGTTTCTTTCACAGCAGGTTTGGCGCAGAGGCCACCAAATGTAATAATTGTTGCAAATTGTGGGGCAAAACATATACCAAGGAGGTGTCAAACTAGAACAAGGGGTCATCTATGCGGCCAAAGACCCATCGGAAAAAAACTCATGCTACCTGTTCTTAAAGGACAGGACAAACAGGAGACAGTACTTAATAGACTCGGGTGCAGACCTGAGTATATTGGCAGTTAATAAAAATCAAAAAGTACTCCCTCCAAAATACTACCTCTGTATTACTGTGAATGGTCAAAACCTTCTAGCTTACAGACTTGAGACCAGCAAAATCAACATTGGACTTAGGAAAGACATGATGTGGTCCTTCACGGTTGCTGATGTTCCAAACCCGATACTGGGTGCAGATTTTCTTGCACATTTTGGCCTAATCATTGACCTAAAAAATGACAAATTGATGGATAATGAAACAAAATTTTGTGTGGATGGCAAAAAGCTAGCTTATGGACTGGACACAAATATATCCAGCTGTACTAAAGTCAACGAACAACTCTTACGGATTCTGTCTGACTATCCTAGAGTCACTCAACCATCAATTCGCAGGCATCCTACCTATAATCATGACACAGTTCATTAATTAGAAACTAAAGGATTACCTTGCCATGCTAAAGCCTGCAGGCTACTACCTGATAAACTCAAAGCAGCATGAGAATACTATGACTAGATCATTGAGGAAGGCAAATGCCGCCCCTTGAAAAACTCAAAGAGTTCTCCTATCCACATGACAAAGAAAGCAAGTGGAGAGTGGCGAATTGTTGGTGACTACAGTGCCTTAAATACCTGAACAGTTCCTGATTGCTATCCGGTCCCCAATATTATGGACTTCAATGCAAATATGAAGGGTAAAACGATGTTCACAAAAATTGACATCAACTGGGCATTTCATCAAATTCCGATGGTTGAACAGTATATACCAAATACAGAGGTTATAACCCCATTTGGTTTATTTGAATACCTTCGAATGCCATTTGGACTTCGCAACTCAGCACAAACTTTCTAGAGATTCATCAAATGACTGTTTAGGAAATTGCCATTTACATATGTATACTTGGATGACATTTGCATTTGCTCAGAAGGTGGTGAGCAACAGCACGAAGAGAACGTAAGAGCCGTTATACAACGTATACACACTGCCAGCTTTACTATCAACATAGGTAAAAGTTTATACAAACAGACTGAAATTGACTTTCTCGGCTACAAAGTCTCGACTGACGGCATTTCCCCCGAAGACCAAAGTCGAATCAATACTGAACTTCCCAAAACTCTCAAATGTTGCTGAACTCAGGCGTTTCTTGGGGATGGTGAATTTCTATAGACGTTGCATAAAGAATGCAGCAGCCAAACGAAGTAAGCTGTTTGCACTAATAAAAACAAATAAGAAAGATAAGACTCCACTCGATTGGAATGAAGAAGCCAAAAAGTCCTTTGAGAAGATCAAAGAAACACTAGCAAATACAACGTTATTGGCTCATCCAGATGAAAGTCTGCCATTATGCGTAGGTACCGATGCTTCAAATTTTGCTATTGGTGCAACCCTGTACCAACTGGGTAAAGACAACAAGAAATTACCAGTGCTTTCTTCTCCAAGAAGCTTACAAAAACAGAAGAGAACTATAGCACGTATGATAGGGAATTGCTTAGAATTTTTGCTGCGTTGAAGCATTTCAGGCACCAATTAGAGGGTAGATGTTTAACTGTGTATACAGACCATAAACCCCTAATACATGCTTTCACGCAAGAAGCAGAACTGGCATCGCTGAGAAGTGCACAACAATTAGACTATATTGGTCAATTAACTACTGACATCCAGTATATAAGTGGAGAACTTGACACTCCAGCTGATGCTCTACGTAGAATCGAAGTTATCTCGGCTCCTATCCAATTACCTTATACTGAAATAGCTAAAGAACAGCTTAAGGATGCAGAATTGCAAGAGTTGTTATCGAACAATGATACTACTCTCAAATTGAGACAGCAAAAAATTCCCGGTACTGATGTTTTATTAACATGTGACGTCAGTACAGGTAAGAATAGGCCATTTTTACTGAAAAAATATCGCAAATTGGCTTTCAACAGTGTACATAATCTATCACATGCTGGACCAAAATGCAGTGTTAATTTAATCTTGGCAAGGTTTGTTTGGCCACGAATGAAGTCTGACTGCAACAAATGGGCTCGCAGTTGCCTGAACTGTCAAGAGTCCAAAGTAGGAAGACACACTCGCTCACCCCTCAAATTCTTCAAACAAACAGAGTGGTTTAAAACTGTACACATAGACTTGGTAGGCCCATTGCCACCATCTCAAGGACACAGATACCTGTTAACGATAATAGAAGGGCAACACAATGGCCAGAGGCAATCCCCCTCCACAAGATGACAGCTCCAACTGTAGCTGCCAGGTTATATGACATCTGGATTGCGAGGTATGGCATATCTGAAACCATAATTATGGACCAAGGCCGCCAATTTGAGAGCTTGCTCTTTCAAGAGTTATCTAATAAGTTAGGTGTTCAACACAGTCATAACACAGCTTACCATCCCCAAGCCAATGGAAAAATTGAGAGATGGCACAGAGCAGTCAAAGCCTCTATCATGTCACATTATACCAAGAGATGGGTAGAAGTACTTCCTACCATCCTCTTAGGCCTTCGATATGCCCTACAAACCGTTACAGGTCATTCTGCAGCGTAATTAGCATTTGGCGAAGAGCTACGCTTCCCATGGGACTTCTCCACAGAATTGAAGGAAGTTAGCCCGGAAACAATGGTGCAATATATGCAAAATGACGCCAATAACTTTCTCAAACAGGCAGTTTGTCATGGCCATCTAAAGATTTACATCTCAAAACATTTGGCCAATACATCCCATGTATTTGTGAGAGACGAGAAAATAAGATCTGCGCTGGAAAAACCATACGCCCATCCTTACAAAAAACTTTGTGATACTCATTGCAGGCAAACAAAGAACAATTTCAATCGATAGATTGAAGCCTGCATATTTGGTGAGCGATGAAAAAGAATAACGAGAATACAAAGAAACAACATAGAAATTATACAGACTGATTCACAAACAAATATGGATAAATCAGTTGAAAAATGTGAAACAACAAATTCACAAACTCAGAAAACAAAAACAAAAATAAAAAAGTCTGTAAAATTTTCGGACAATGTTACCACAAAAGCATTTGATCCAGAGGTTCCCTTATGCTCACAGAAAAGAGGCAGACCCTTAGGCAGTACAAAATACAAAAATTCCCACCCTTATCGCAAGTCTGAGAGGTTAATGCAAAGCAAATAAAGATTTACTCCCAAAAAAGTAACATCTGGTACGAAAATAAAAACCCGCTCAAAAATAAGCGACAGAAATTGGAATTCCGCGAGATAAAAGAAACTCAGGAGAGAAGCGAATGTAGGAATGCCAACAAAAAGAAAATGACAGGAATAAACAAATCCACATACGATACAGAAATAAACATCGCAACGTGTTTTTATTGTCACCAACAAATATAATCCCAACGTTGTGATGTCACAAGTGGAGATTCCTTTGTGATCAAAATTTGAAAATACTTATTCCAAGTTTATTTCAAGCATAACTCTGCTTAAACCGATCAGAATTCAACTAGAAAACTTGCATACAGCTGAGAATTTTAAGCGGTATCCTCTCCATGGACTGATAAGAAACATAAAGCAATTGATCAACAATCTCACAATAACATCACCTTCCCTGATACTGTCAAACAAATTAGACGTGTTCTCGAAATATTTTCTATCTTCCTTTTCTTACGCTATTCCAAAATGTGGCAACTGAAACAAAACTTCTTCGACACATCCAATTTGAATAACATGCAAAAGGCTGAAGAGAACTGAAATGCTTACCAACTTTTTGTATAGAAAACTAAATTAGATCGCATAGAAGAAGAATTGATCATGGAAACAACACCCCTTAACCTCTAATAACAATAGATATAATGAAGAAGCAGTAGACTCGATAAGTCCCCCAGACATGCGACTTATCATTTTTGCAGCTCAAAAACTGGGAGGGGAGTAGCTGTGGGGACTATACATCTTGTACACACGCTATTCCTTATCAGGCGTATTGTATTCAACAGTATATAATATACACTGTTTGTTCGTATGCTCTTACTTCACACAGGCAAGTAAGATGCAATGTTCGACTGATGGCAGAATGATAGATAAAGATCTCGGTAATGTCTCAGACCAGTACATGAACGCATTATGTCATTTTTTATCAGTTGCTTTAGCAATGAGATTTCTACAAACACATATTCATATGTATATGTACATATGGATATGTACATATGTGTGTCTGTGTGCGTGTGCCAAATCTGGTATATAAACTCTCAGAACCGGCTCTAAAATTGCCAGTGTTTGCCCAGGTTTTGGCTTACCCATATGTTAAATATGAAGTGGCTGAACACACTTAAATTCTGTTGAATTTACCTTCTGGTGAGAATACTTTCTCACAACAAGGTATTCCACATATAGATAGACAACTTTATCTCTGGACCATAATATTTGTCCAGTATCTATATGAGTAAACAAACTACGTTTTGAAATGATATATAAACTTGTTTTTATTAGCATCGCACTCGACTTAAAACTTAAAACTTTATAATCAACTTATTTTTATTCTCTCTTATTCTCTTAAATTTTTTGTTCCATTTGCTGATATTAATTATTTACATAGGAGTGTGCTGAAAACCTTCTTGTGTAAGGGTGAGTACTAATAAATACCTTCTCAAGTTCCCAACTTTGTCAACGTATTGCCAATCAAGAAAGAATTAATGACTTGTTTCTTCTATTCTGTTTCAATTTTTTGATCAACTGCTATTTTGATAACATTCGACCTGATTTTGGCCAAAACTGTCAACTTTCCTAAATGGTGGCTTACAACCCTTCCTCTCACTGAACATACATAAACTGCATCTACAGCTTTTTATACGATGGTGACATAGGACTGCATTGAAACTAATATGGCTAATATACTGTGCTATGCAACTGAAAATACGTTGATGTATATCAGTAATTATCTTATAGGGGCTGTGGAATACCTTGTCGTGAGAGATATTCACACTAGAAGGTCTTCAACAGTATTTGCGTGTTCTGCCACTTCATACGATTAAGTATGGGAGAGCCAAATCCTCGGCAAACACTGGCGATTTTTGAGCCGGTTCTGAGAGTTTATATACCGGATTTGGTACACGCACACAGACACACATGCATACGTATGTATACGTAATTATGTCATGCGTTACGTCGTTTCTTGTCTCCGTTGAGATGATAAGAAATGACGCAGTGCGTTTGGTACCGAGTCGTGACATTACCGAGATCGTTATCAGGTAATTGATCTCGACTCGTATGATGTATCTTACCTGTATGTACGTACAGGTACAAACATACAAACGCACCAGTGTAAGTTGGTTTAACGTCATAGAGACAATTATTGCCAGCCTTTGGGCGGCGACTGTCGTCGAGGGGTGCGAGCCCCTATAACCTCATAGGAGTAATGTCCCCACAGGGGCCATTCGAGCTGAATACGTTTTCTAGTGCAAAAAAACGTAGATTTTAAATTTGTTGAAGCCAGACCCAAAAAATGTGTTTGAAAAGAGATACAAACCCTGAAAAAAGTCAAAAATTACTTTTTTTTCTAACTTTCTTTTGATACAAGCAATCAATTTATCACACCCTCTTGGAATTACAGAAATTGTTTTCTTAGTGAAATCAATGAAAATTTCATTTTTCATGGGCATCCTACATTTTTATTTACTCCGTAGCACCTAAGATTGTACAAATAATGTACATTAGGCGTTCAATATTCAACAGTGTGTTGTTCGTGTAGATATCAGAATGCCATGTCTAAATCCTCCCGTGTAAGACTATAATTATACAACGTACTTTTTCACTATCGCACACGTGTGCTTCTGAGAAATTTTCTACTAATATACGTCAAAATTTATGAAGTATTGAAATATGGTGTAAATTTTTTATTTATTTAATGTTTTTCATTTATTCTAGATGAATGCTTCCAATGTTATTTTTCGTTATTTCCAGCAGTCGGTTTAACGATTCTCAATTGATGTCACTGAACGGCTAAATTAAGTTGTGGAAATTTTTTTTTTAAGTAAATTTGTGCACAATACCGTAATTTTATGGTTCAAAAAAAGAAATTTACTTTTGCATTTGAATACTTTTGCTCAACTGGTGGGAGAGTTAAACATATTATCCCTGAAATTCGTCAATATCTCTTGTTCTTATCTTTCAACCGACTATCTGGCTTGAAATTTCTAGTTTTTGTCTTCTTTCCACAGCATTAATTATTCCACTGCTCTTTTTTGGTTTCATCTCTGATGGCATTTTTCTTTCTTCATTTATCTTTGAGTGATTTTTATTTTAGATTTAATTTTGTTTTCTGTGAAGATATTAGTGTGAGTCTTATTCGAGTGGAAAGGGAGATGTAACGGTTAATAAGAAAGGCTATTTCAGTTGGTTAATAATTGAAAAATTTTAGTTTGAAAAGAAAAGCTTTTGCCCTTAGTGGTGACTGGAAAAAAAGTATATTCATAAGTGTTCGTCTCATTGTTGGTTTGTTCTATTATGTCGGCACCAAAGATTATTGCACCGAACACGAATCTCTTTGCTATAGTCTGTTCCAAATAAGAAGGTAATTTTTTTCGAAGGCGCATACGGACGACCTCCAATAAACGTTGCTGAAGTTGGATTAAATATTACTTGATAAAATGAAAATTGTATCGAAACAGGCATACTTCGTTTCGCGTTTAGTGTGTATCTAAACTTTTTCCTCTCCCTTTTATAACTCAAGATGCCCAAAAATTCGGTGCACTATGGGTAGAAAATTACCTTCTTACTTCGAACGGACTATCATTTTCATCGAATCGTCTTAACATCAATTGGTATCTTGATCATTTTTAAATTTTTTCAGGCTGTTCGTGTGAACTTATTATTAAAAACTTTAGGTCCGCACATAGCACGTGATCACTTTGTCGAAAAGTTTAGTACGCGGCTGGAAAATATTATGCGAAATCTCTCTAGATACGTGGATACATTCTCAATATTTTTGATTTCTGTGAGTATTCTACGCGCTTCTTGTTTGTACGCGTCAGTCTGTAATTTGTTTGCTACGTATCTACTTGATATTTTTTGTGCTTTGTTTTGCATAGGAATACTTTTTACCATTTTTAAATACAATTCCTAAAGGAGAGCTTAGAGTTACCATTTGTAAAATTGTCATAGATGGATTAGTAAAACGCAGCCATGAATCTTTCATTTTCGATTCGGTTACGTTAAACAGTTTGATGTTTGTGGCAAAGACGCTGCATGATTCTATAAAGTAACTAGTCACTTCGTGTTGCTAACGGATGGAAAGTCTAGTCAATCTGAGTGCTATATTCTCGATAATTCGGTTTTTAATTGAAATTTATGTTTCCAACATCGACCAATAAGTTGCTTTTATTACGAAATGAAAACATTCTTTCATGCATGTCCAAAATGGTTAATTTTCGCAGGTCTGTTGGTAGGTTTGAAAAATTAAAAAAAAACTAAGTCCATAATTGTACGTGCAGGAAGAAGAGATTTTCTTGCAATTCCAAAAATTTAAATACTGATAAAACTATTGTTTCACCTTCATGTAGCGGAGTTTCAACATTGTTTTTTTCTCTCTAAGTATTCACAACTTGTATATCCTCAATCTTATCAGTCACATGTCAGGGTAGTTTTTTCTTGGAAGTGCATTTATTTTTCAAATGACTTACGTTTTTTGAAAACTTATTTTAGATGTGTTCTGGATTGTTAGAAATTTAGAATTTTAGGATCTCTGGTGTACAGGATCTGGTGTTTCTTAATTTCTGTTGGCATTTATAGTTTCTGAGAGAAGTTTAAATTATAAAATTTTTGCGTAAGCTTCATATAACCCAAGATAACCAAGTTGGTGTATAATTTTATGTTTTCTATTAATACACTTAATCGAGAATACATGTAATTGAATCATGTAACTTCGTGACATTAATTGGATTGCATGCGAAATAAAAGACTGTCTGAAAGTGGTTAATATAAGCCAATTGTTTTGTAATTAAGAGCCAGTGTGCGAGAGATAGAAACACTTATTCAAAGTATCGATAAATTTTATTAAACTAGCTTATATTGCTAATAAGTTTACATGTATGTACATTTTTTATTGTACTTGAAAAAAAAATTCACATTTGCGAGTTACAGAAATCAGATCCGAATGCTTTCTAACTTTCCTGCATTTTTCGCATAATTTGAAATCTTGCTTCTGCAATTTTTCATGCGTGATATTATGTCCGACTTTTTAACAATATTGAACTAATTCGTGCTCACTGGCTTCCTTCAAGTCTTAAGTACAGAATAGGGTATAAATATGGTGACACTTCATTTATTCTTGTGTTCAGTTCGTCGAAATGACTGAGAAACAAAATCTGTAATTTTTGGTTACTCACCTATGAAATTTATTTGTGGCCCTTGGTCTTGATGGGTTTTCCATCCTTCAGTGATTTGAATTTAACACGGCGCTGTATATGCTATTTATCCTCTCGTTATCTCAATGCGTTAATTATTGTAGTGCGCTCACTGTAATCGATGAACGTAAGCAAATAGGAAATTTGTTGGCGAAATTCGTTATGATGGTCAATTTCAAAGACTATCCCGAAAAATATCTAGATTTTTATGTGGAGGCTCGGGGCGCTTTCTTCGAATTGGAGCCTGTCATAGTCACGTTGATTCATGTACGTATCTATACGTGAGAACATAAATATTGGTGCTTTTAAACTAAATGCGTGTGCTCTCGTTTTAGTGCGCCAATCGTCTTGCCTTCGATCGATTGAAAGCAGTGAAAGGTCATCACAGTACCACGTCTTTGAATTTTGCCCAGTCATGTGTTGCCTACAGTTTCATCACGATTCCGTCCGTTAAATTATCAATAAAAAGATTACAACTTCTGATTATATCCTGTCAGGTTGCTCTTGCCAATAAGTGCGTTGACGTAGGTAAGTTTTTCGCTCACCTTAATGCACTGTTGAATGATGAATTTAAATCTACTGTAAAACTCGTCTTCGGGTTAACTGATCGGATTTCATTGCGGATAATGGTCTGACCAACTCGTTTATGTTATCAAAATTTATATTGTGGACAGACAAATAAGTAAAGGGTGGGAAGGAGGATCGTACGTAAAAGAACCGAAAGAAGCACAGTCGAGGAGAACATGGAAAGAAATTTGGTTACTTGACTTCCTAAAGTGATTTTTTCAGGTAATTTGCATAAATGCTCTAATTACCATTCATAAGAAGTCAAAATTTACTAAAAATAAACCAAAAATCTTTTTTCTTTGTTTTTTTTTTCATTTTTGCCATTTTTTAAACGAAATCCTGCTCCGATCATTATTTTGGAGTCATAAAATGTGATTTTTCTTTTTAAGTAGTTTCCAATCTCCAACACCTTTCTCTCATTCATTATTTGGTGTGCTGTTTCCTTTTATTCCAGTACTCATCTAATTTTTAATTTGAAATTTTCATTCAGATGCAAAAGTTGGGTAATTCTTTATGATGTGGTGATAGATGAGTTATATGTGTAGTACTTACTTCATTCTCAACGATTTATTTGATCTGAAATTGTTTCAGTAATTGAAATCGTTAAAATCTTTTTAATGATGTTTGAATATACGGCTGAGTAATTTTGGTTGTTTTGGTATTCTAATTTTGTGTGTTTCCCCCTTTGACTATATACTACTTCGTATGGACTGATCCAATTGATAGAATTATGCAATGAACTTAGTGTAGCTCGCATCCAAACATCTTTTGAAACTACTGCTATATGAAAGGATGTTGTCAAATCAAAGTGCTGCAAGTGAGAAATTCCAAACATTTATCTCAACGCTAAAGTTATTTTGTTTATTGAAGTGCTGAATTTGTGTTTTAGTTAAAGAGGTTGCTTCTAGCTAATTATCTTGGCTACTGTACGTTTTTGAATTTTGATTGGTTAGTGAACCCGTACATATAGCAGTAGTTTCAAAGATGTTTGGATGCTGATTTATCAGTTGGAGCAGTCCATACGTAGTAGTATACAGGGACTCTGATCCTGATGAAATGCCTTCGAAACTTTAAATCCACTAACCATTTGTGTACTTAAATATAATGTGTTTAACATCCGGAGACAACAAAATATAACCGTTGACACACACCTTTCTCTCTCACTGTGCAACAACAGAATGAAGCGACCACCTCAGCCCGGTCACATGCCTGCCTACATTTCTTCAGCAGACATGTGTCCTTTGCACAGGCCAGGCACGCAGGACTCGTAGGGATATCCCCAAAATACAGAGTACCACCAAGAAAAAATGTTATGCACACATAATTGCATAATGTCACTTTGAAGGCAAATCCCCCAGGCAAAGTTTCAAGGTAAATAAGTAAAAATAAAATTTCAAAAAAATTACCAGAACATAATTTTTGTGTAGATATTCTGGTTTATCTTTTTTCCGACTGTATACGGAGTTTAAATATTTCTTATGTCTATATCCGGAACTAACGGAATTTCGTTCACTCAGAACCAATGTCTTACCTTATAGAATCTGATGAAAGTAAGCTCAAAATGTTCCTGACCATCCGAAGAACGTCGTAGGCTATTCATATTTGAAAATTAACAAATTAGAAGGGTGTAACTGAAGAAAATGAGAATTCAAAGATTGGAAAAATTATTGTCATAAATTTGGGCGTATCCACGTATAAGAGCTGCTCATTCTGATTAACGCAGTAGGTTTTTTTTAAAAAAAAATAAAATTTACTACTACGGAGAGCAGAATATGTTTATGTACATTTTTTGTCAATCTTTAATACTAAAGGAGCTACAGAGTCTTTTATGACCAGGTTTTTTAAGTCTCCCAAAGGTTCTGATTACTGATACGCAAAATATTCTTTAAGTCTTTCAGTATTAAAGATAGGCAAAAAATTTACGTAACTTTTTTCGTCCCCGTAAGAAGTTGAGCCAGAATACTTACTCAAAAATATTGTTCATGTAATTTTTTTTAAATTTTGTTTTTACACTCCTAGAACTTTGTACGGTGTATTTTTATGTGTGCATAACATTTTTCTTTGTGTTACCCGGTTATATCGATATCTGAAATTTCCAAGGCGTTTCGTCAGAATCCCTGTATAGTCAAAAGGTTTCCCTAGATTGGCTTGTATTTAGTTGTCTGTATCTGTAGTTAATATAGAGTGTCTAATGAAGCTTGAGTATCTAACTTCGTTCGGTGGAAAACATACAACTACGTTAGTGTAATACAGATTTCACTACAGTGATGGCAGCCTAAAATTTTTCCGCGTATTTCAAAATTCGTAAGTTCCTAAACAGACAGATATGGGTGTAAGAGATAGGAAAATTCTGAATACTTAAAAAAAAATAGTGTGTTACAAACGCTGTAATGATACGCCTTATTTGCCGCCCCTACTTCACTCCAATTATAGGAACCTTTAACCTTAGCTTTATATGTATTTAAATATGATTTTCTTGCACAGATAGATAATAAATTTTACTTTTGCTCTTGTTAAATTCATATTACATGAAAATGAGCAGTTAATGATGCTCATCCTTTTGTAATTTTTTAATGTTATTTCTTATTTGTTTTAGGTTCTGCTTGCTTTACAGAAGCCCTACATGTAATTAGAACGTTTCCAGAGTCAGAAAGCACGTTAAATTCGGATGCCGTCGAGGGAGTACTGAAATCGTACACTGCTGAACTTTTATCAATTTTACTCGTAATACCGGTAAGAAATTCTAGTTTATTCACGTAAGTGCAGAAAGAAAGAAAACAAATGAAGCATAAATTTTATTTAGTGATTTATTGTGTACTACTAGGATAATCCTGATGGTAAAAATGTTTTTCGTCTTTACCCTCGATTAATTCAAGCTTTACGAGAGCATTCTTGGAAAGATCCAACTTGGCTGCCCTCCATATCGATCCTGATTATAAGAATTTATTCCGCTGGTTACCAAGAAAAATATCCGTATCGTTTCGTAAATGGTGAGAACGTTTTCTTTTTCTTTTTTCTTTTTTTCTCGTTAATTGGGGTGTAGCTACGTGGCTATTTTACCCTGATTGTACCTAGCGTCTGGGACATACATCTGATGTCGGGTTTGGAAGGGTGATGGTCGGGATACGGTGGTCAATGGTATACCAACATGTATTCCTCAATCCCATACTGAAGCATCAATGTATAATCGAACTAAATACATCAACATTTTGGGTCGGGAATGTGACGGCTGCCGATCCCGACCTCGCAAAATTTCTATCGTAAATCCGAGCCGTTGTACACTACGCCGGGCAGACTTCAGTGGTAAGAACATTGTTTAATTCCAAATATATTAAGCATATCGGAAATTTGCTCAAAGACAATTTGATATCTGTAAGATATGTGGTGGAGTTTGTATTAATATGGGGGCGATATCAGAGGCGAAACTAAGCTTGGGTTTGGACGTTTGAGCCATTCCAAAACCTGGTAAAAAGATCTTAGAAAAAGTTCGAAAATTTGTGCCGTTAAAAAAAGCAAGAAAAAATTTTTATTCGTTTTCATTCGTGAAATAAATGACAAAACCTCCAATCCCCCTCAAAAAAAAAAAACCTCGCGTCACCGTTGCGCGTTATATTTTTTGTGTTATTCGGTCGTTCTTTGTGTCTTCAATGGTGTTTCATCTTCCGATTTCAATCGCTGTTATTTCATTCAGTTAGGCGGTATTATAGGCGAGATTTTTTTGTATATCTTTGTTTAAATTTGTTTACTCACCCAATAAGAAGTCGTCTTAAATTAATGTTCATGTAATTTTTTTTTTTTTTTTTTTTTTTTTTTTTTGAGAAAATGTTTAATACAACGTTGTCTTTGTACACATTCCTGCCATGATGCATTTAACTAACCTTCTGCAACTTTTCAGTGGCCTTTCCCTTCCTTTCTTTTTTCTTTTCCTCACAAACAGTTTTGAAATGACCCGAGTGAATTATTGTATTTTCTAACAAGCGTCTAGGGACACCTTAGGGTAAATTTTTTTGGGTGGTTTCGGAATCGTTTGGAACATTTCGTTTGACTTAGTTTTCAAAGTTATTTTGTGTTTTTATTGAAATTTCAAATTATTTAGAATTTTTATAAAAAAAACTATTTATTTATAGAGGCTGTATTTTTTTAAAATATATTTTTTTAAAGCAAGAATCTGAAAAATTTTAAAGTTGTGAATAAAAAACACTGAATGACACTTAAAGAAGAATGAAGTTTAGTATTCATGAGAACATGTTCGAATAAACCACCAGAAAAACTTCATTTATCCGTTGAAAATATTAAAAAAAAAATCGGAGTAAACTTTATTTATTTAATTTAACATGATTGACAATGAATCGTTCACGGTTGTTGTTCAACTTGTGTGAATATATCACATCCCAATGAAAGAGACACAAGAACATGAAAGTTTATGTAGGTATCAGAACTTACCATTTTCAGATGAAACGGATAAACATTTTGTTTCCACATACAAATGATGAGCAATTTCTAAATGACGATCGTATGCACAGGAAGTATTGCAGGAAAAACAGCATAGAAAACATTGGATTTTACTTCGATGTTTTTGAATTTTTTTTACACTGGTAGGCCTACTAATGGAATGAATGTTTTCAATGTGCCTGAGTACATGATGTTTTTTACCAAAAGAAGTTTGACATAGGTCACAGATGAATTGCAATTTGGAATTCATATTTAAAAACATCAAAAATTAAAAAATTAGGTAACCCATTTTCCAACTACCATTATTATCAATAAACAAACAAACAAAACAAACGAAAATCCCAAGTCGAACGGAGTGTTCCAACCAATTCCGAAACTACCCGAAAAAAATTTACCCTACGGTGTCCCTAGACGCTTGTTATTTTCTACGAAGTTTTTATTTTTTATTTATTTTTGAACATTTTAAATCCTAACTCCATTCAGGCAACTCTTTTCTTTTGTATCAATTTGACGATAAATTCTTCAATAATATGGATAAAAATAATTTTTTTGGCCCCAATGGAAAATTTAAAATAATTTTTGTGGTGGTGGGGGGATGTTGACTTACGGCGGAGAGAAGAAAGGGATTGGAAAATTACTTGAATTTCGCCGACATAGGATTTTTATTTACCTCCGGTCTGTAATAGTATGTTTTTTGCCTTCATTTTAGGACTGAAAGTTCATATTTTTAGATCCGAAGACTACATTTTGGTAGTAGGACTTGGAAATTTGAAAAAATGATCACATTTAATTATTTTCTGATCCAAGAACCAAAAAGTGAAACTCACAGTTCCGAAAAATTAGTGATGCCAATGAAACGACAGGAAAATCTTGTTTGAAATAACAAGAATTTTTAATTCGAAACAACATTTTTACTTTGAGAAAAACCTGTTGTCTTTCACTCGATGATTTCTCAGCTATTATTTGAGGTAGAAAGCTGAGTTAGGCATCGCTGAAAAGAGAAAAAAATTTACTCAAATTTACGACCAATAATGTTTTTTTTTTTTTGTCTCATCGATATCTAACTTTATAACCAAAAAGAACAAAAACTAGCTAATTAATAAAATAATTTTTTTTTAAACTGTTTTTTTCAAAAGCTAATTACTGTCGAAAAAAATGTTCATTAATAACCCCCTTTTTTTTAACGGAAAATTAATTTTTGTCATCAGATTTCACTGAAAATGAATTAATTTCGAATTAATGGTGAGTAAAAATATTTGAAGAAAAATCAAACCCCTTTTTTCACGATGACCGTATCCTTTTCAATTTTACGGTTGAAGTACATCCTTACAAAAATAAAGTCCATAAATTTTCCTATAAAAAGGTTAATTACAATTTTTTGATGGAGTCGACGGTAACGTGGTCGGCGCGTAAAGTACGGTGTGACATTCTTCTCTTGGTACACAATACTCTATTGAAGTTTCCGTGAAAATGAATTTTTTAAATATCGTTTTATAAGTGCGGAAGGTTTTGTGATACCTAGTGTATACCTTACTCACTGAAACAGACACACATCGAATAACTACCACAGCACTGAACAAATGCGGTGGTTTGAACCAGAACTACGTTGTATTTCGTCGCGTAGTAACTACAATTAAAGGGTATGAATAAAAACAGGTTTATCGTTTATCCATGTTATGATTGCAGTTGATTCGAATAATATGTTGTATGGGCCGGACGCATTATTTCGAGAACAAATAGACAATGTTGTAACCATTCTTTTGCGCGACGTTCTGAAAATGATATCGCGACTGGGAAAAAGTGGGAAACCAAAATTGCAGGTAAAGTACTTGGCATGTTTGGGAATTTTTTTTGTAGCACGTACCGCCTTCATTTCGTGAATTTATTTCTTTTGGGACTTACGTACTCTCAGTTAAGTATAGTCTCCGTTACTTCAAAACAATTTTTTACGATAATGTAATTTTTTTTAATGTATGCTGATAGACGAGTATTGCGTTGGACCTTCTTATGTGCGTGCTCGCAAAAGGAGATATAACTAACAAAAGTCTGGCAGTATTATCCGTGCAAATATGGTGTGCGTGCTCCGAGAAATCACCAACCAATAAAAAACTTTTGGTATGCGGTTTTTAGATTCATATCCTTTCTTAATCTGAAGATATGTTTGAAATTCATGGTTAATTATGAAATTATTTCAGGAAAGTTGGGTTTTATATTGTATAGAGGCATCCCCACCCGGCTCAATATACGAAAATATTCTCAAGAAAATACATACCAACTTGCATTTAAACGATAAATAATAGAATATATTGATTTTAATTTCATAAAACATTCGAAAATATTTTCCATTAGTCTTTTGTATACGCCTTTTTGTTTGTAAAGTATTTATTTTTTCTTCGTTTTTAATGTTTAAAATAATTTTAGTAGGTATTAAAAACTGCCACATTGATCGTTCTTGATGGACGATTTATCGGACTGATTTATAATTCTCAATTATCGGAAAAATATGTGAAACTATTTATTTGCTCTGTTTATATTTGATTTTTAAAACTTTTTTTTCACTGTTATATTAAAAAAATAGTTTTTGTCGATAAGTTTTGTTCCTTTATGAAAATAACGTGGCATATTTATGGAATTATGTATGACTGAAATGTGGAAAAGGCTTCAATTTTAAATTCAGTTTTTCTGAAGCGAAAAATACGTAATGTAAAGGCTTGAAAGTATCATTTTTTGAGTTTTTACGTTAATAATTTGTTCTCTAAAATTAGTGATATTGCAACAAGTTTATCAAAGCCAGCTAAATATATGTTAATACCGTATGTGGAATACCTTGTTGAGAGAGATATTCACACATCGAAGGTCTTCAACAATGTTGCGTGTTCTGCCACTTCGTACATCACAGTAGAGAGAGCCAAATCCTTGGCAAACACAAGCAATTTTGTAGCCAGTCTCGGGAGTTTATATACCGGACCGCAAGGCGGTTGGTACCAGTCCGTGACATCACCGAGATTGTTATCAGGTAATTGATCACAGCCTGTGCAATGTATCTTACCTGTATGTACGTAAAGGTACGAATATACAAACGTTCGAATGTATATGTGTTTAACGTCATAGAGACAAATAGTTGCCAGCCTTTGAACAGTGAATGTTGTCAGGGGTGCAAGCCCCTATTACCTCATACAAGTATTGTCCCCACACTGTAGATCTCCATTTAATTAGTAAACTTGGGACCGGATCTCTGGTTGAGTTGAAAACTCACCAGTTAGTCCAATAATATACATAAACAAAAAATATAAACTGAAATAAGCAAAATAAACAAGAATTCAATATTAAAATTTATATTAAATTTCAATTTGTGTATGAAAAAGTAAGGAAAACCGTCGTTTTTTTTTTTTTTGTAACACCCACCCCAAAAACACATTTTCATGCCTGTTAAGTTATTAACCATACGTCTAGTAGGAGATTTTACCTTTGTAAAAAAAGTTTATTACATGATAATTACTATTCTGGTTGCGCTTGTGCACTATCACCAGTATTCTAGAATGTTTCTTAAGACTTAAGTACTCGTTCGACCAGGTTCATCCTATATTTATATATGGAATTCACAGATAAAATATTACTTATGTAGCGAATTCTTTCTTAAGTATTGTTCTAGAATACGAGTGTGTGTTTTATTTAGCATAAAATTTCTGTACTTCCTGAATTTGTGTAAAATTGATTGTCAACCAAAAACTTTTTTCTATCTTCCGTTTTTTCCTAGATATCTTTCCAATGATACAAATGTATCTACTCTTCAGCTCTACCTTGTTCAAAATGTGAAGTGAGGTTTTTGGATCCAAGAAAAGTGAACAAGTCAATTCAAAATACCATAATGAATTAAAGAAAGAGATGAGTAATCTCCCTCCATTATAAAAAAGCGTTGGAGTGGGAAAAGCAAAGTGTTTATGGTATGTGAAAAATAAAAGTTGTATGAGTTACTTAACCTGATCAGATAATAACAGTATTTGAAAGTAGTGTCTCTATTGGTCATGAGTGAGTGTAAAACAACACCCTCTACAGTTGTGAAATCATGTGAATTACAAATTGTAAGTACGAGTGCAAAAAAAAATTTAACAAATAAATATCAAAAGTATTTACAATTATTTATCATTTTTACTATTAATGAAAATGAAAGTGAATGACTTAATGAATGAAATTATTTTTAATTTCTTTTTCCCAGACAAATTTTAATTAATAGCTCTGTTTTACACGGACCTACATCTGTAGGGATATTCCACAAATATTCAAGTAAAACTTGGCGCAAAGTCCTATAACATTCCTGCATTTGTGAAATCGCCCTCCTGGTGTGGGTTCGTGTAAGTTAGTGTAGTCCTATCAAACAGCTAATGACTAGAATTAAATATATGAAACTGACTCAAAATTATATGTATATTCATCAGTAGGTGGTATAGTACAAAAATATTATTTTTATTTTATTCTATAGAATTTGAAAATAATTTCTTCATTGAGATTGATGAATGAATTCGAATTGATTTGAGAAGAATTGCTGGTTTAATTTTGGTTTATATATGTCGATTTTAGCTTGTGGAGAAAAGTGATATTATTATCAACGTGTGTATCTTGTATTTTCAAACATGCTAAGATTCATGTTCCATAAATCTTATCTTTGATTAGGTGAACTTGAAGATAGATAAGGAATAAATATAATTGTGTATCGACAAGTATGAATTTGGCAAAAAATTATAATGTGTTTCAAGATATGTCAGATCATATATAATTCAATTTTTCTATTTTGTAGATTTACACTGTGTTGCTGTAAAGTAAAATTTATAGAAATTTTCAGGATCTTTTTCTTATAAAAACAAGATAAATACAAGTGTGTTGCATGGCAGATCAGCGTATATTAAAATGAGGCAAAATGGAACATACATGAATGGTTCAGATACTTATGCCACATAACATAATCACCATCTCTTTTAAAACAACACAAGGTATACAATCGATTGTTACATCGCAGATGTTTTAAACTAGTGTTGCGTAACACTAATCATGAATAGCATTATTTTGCTATAATCTTATTACTATGAAGGATGGACTAAAAGGGCAATGTGCGGTGAGTTGGAATATCTCAACATCCCCCAACAACGCACAAACTGAGTGGATTGTAAAATTTTGATTTTTTAATGGGTTGGATGAAAAAGACTCAAAATAAGAGTTATCTACATCGAGTTACAGAGAAGTATGCGAATGTTAAAAATATGCCAATGAAATTACAATTAAAAACACAATACAATAATAAAATATACCAGTTTAGGTAAAATACATCATTACACAATACATATATTAAGAATGTTTAATTACAGTGGTCAAAAAAATCACAAATGTATAAATATAAAAGTTTTTATATACATAAAAAAAGGCCAACAATTATACATGATACAAAAGGGCTAGATTAAATTCTATTGGAAGGGTATTTGTGTCATCAATAATTTCTAAAAGTGGTTAAAAAATTAATTGATTTCAAGTATTTTTTGCAATAGATCTTCAAATTGTTTTTTATTGAGTGCCTTCGTCATTATGTTTGCTAATTGGTCAGAAGTTCCAATATATGATAAATTTATTATTTTTTTATTTATAGCACCTAGTAAATAGTAACATTTTATCATGAGGCTTCTTACTCTTTTCTGATTGCCACCCATTACAACTCCTATTGCTGAAATATTGTTCTGAAATATTTGTACAGAACTAAATGGATCGTTGAATAAATTTGCTAAGTACCAGGTGACTTGTACATCATTTAATGCGTCATGTAACGCTATTATTTCTGCAGCAGTGGATGAAGATGCATAGTATTTTGACGATGTACCACCCAATTGATTAAGTCTTCATTTATGTAAACTAAATAGCGTGTAATCTAATGTCCTTTTTCCAAATCATTTATATCTATTTGTTCTTCATCTATTCCCATAGCATAAGATGCATCTGCATATGTTTTGGCATTATTCTTGTTACTTTTAAAAACTAATTTATAATTAATTGTGGCTTTATGGTATCTAAATATTCTTTTGATGTAATTTTTTGTTGTGGGATCTGAACAATTTTTCAATCTTCATAAATAATTTACAGGATATGCTATATCGGGTCTAGTAAGATGGCTTGTTGCCATTCCGCCCTAAAAGGGTTGTTTTCGACATCCTCCCATTTTTGAGGGATGTGGTCCTCGATGTAATTTTTATATCTAGATTTACATAGGTTTAATATTACAGGAGTTTCTATTATATTATTATCATTTTGTTTAATTCCGTTATTATTATATACGTTATCTATTTGTATTATGTTCCTCGTTTCATCGAATCTGACATCACAAGTAACGTGTGATTTGTCAATTAATGGGTCCCTTATACAGTACCCACTATTTGTATAGCCCACAAATACCCCCTTATCAGCTCGTTGTGTAAGTTTCGGGTGTTCACTATTTGTTTTCTTTTTTTTATTTTTTGTGGCCTGTTGCTGACGAACCTCTATGGGAATATGTCTATAGGTGAGAGACCCAAAAACTCTCATATTGGATAGATCCGGCTTTATGCCGTAGAACATTTTGAAAGGGGTTTTATAGTCTTTATTTGCCCTAGTTGGGCTCCTATTTATAACATAAACAGCCGTCAGAACAGCCAGTGACCAAAAACTGAAGTCCAAATCGGAGTCAAACAGCATAGCTCTTGTCCTTGCCATAATCGTTTGGTTCTGCCTTTTGGCCATCGCATTCAACTCTGGCAAATACGGAATGACGGGCTCGAGACTTACGCCATTTTCCTCACAAAATGCCTTCATGTTCGAATCTAGATATTCTCTAGCATTGTCACACCTTAAGGTGGCAATGGGATAGTCTGGAAATTTTGATTTTAATTTCATATAAAGTTTTTTAAACTCCTCACACACCATTGACTTTTTTTTATGGTGGAGATAAAGGTGTATTTTGTGGCATGGTCCACAAATATTAACACGTACTTTTTACCGTATATACCTGGTGAAAAGGGGCCCATTGTATCCGATGAAACGAGTTTGAGTTTCCTTTCTGGTCTGGTGTGGGTGCCATTGTGCCCTAACCTTTTGGAATTAGCTTTTGCACATATCTCGCACAGACTAAACTCATCATCTCGGAATGTCACTCCGTTAGGAATGCCTCTTGAGACCTTTGTCAAGAATCTTAAATTTTTTCCAGATAAGTGTCCCAATCTCCTGTGCCATATCATTTTTTTATCCATTTTTAACTTCCCTGCATTTTCATTAGTTTTTTGATTATCATTTATTATATTATTATTTATGGTATTGTCATTAGTATTTATACCTACATCCTCATTTGTTTCCTTACCATCTTCAATCATTTCCCTATTTTGGGGTTGATTATTATCTTGTTTGTCATGATTTATTATTATATTGTCATTTTCATTATTATCAATTGTGTTATGTTGTACACTATTATCTGTGTTCTCTCTATTCTCTTCACTTCCCTCCTGACTGTCCTCAACAATTTCCTCTTCTATCTCATATTCCATCCATTCATCCTGGGAATTTACATTAGGCATACATGCCAATTTATTCGATTCATTCTTATAAGGACATATTTTATTTAAGTCGTCTTCGTTTTCTATTATATTAACTGTGGATTCCGGTACAATTTCGTACTTGACCATGTATACCCCCTTATTTTCGGGGCTGAAAAAATTACTTCATCCGTCCCACGGACGTATATATGCGCTGCAGAGAAATTTTGGTCTATGCCAAGCGCCCTATTTTCAGTTATCTTAATCCCCGACATTAGATCTACATTCAGGGACAGTACATAATGTACGTTCTTTAGTCTTATTACAGTTTGATTCCTCTCTGAATTTTCCACCCTGATGAACATGGTTCCTATATGTGTGGCAATTAGTAAAGTGTCTTGGATGGCACATTCTAACTCTATAGGTTTTTCCAGCATTATGGGGTTAGACAATTTTGATAGGTCTGATATTACATGAGCAACAGCTCCACCATCTAACATGATTCTATTAGTGAGGGGGACATAATCTGGATTCGATTCATGTCTTGTGTCCTTAGATGTTATTAAGTTTATTAATTTATTATTATTTGTGTTTTTGTTTTGCTCATTGCCCTTATATCTTATCATCATAGACCACTGAACATCATTTTCTTTTTTATTTTTGTTATTGTTATTTTGATTATTTCGTCCGTATCTCGTATTCTGTGCAGGACCATCTAATTTATCCTGGGGTTTTACACCCTCTTTATTTGACGGACATACTTTAGCTATGTGCCCTTTGCCATGGCACTTAAAGCATACTAAATTATTCGGATTTGGCAAATTATTTTGATTTTGATTATATTTTCTATTTTCGTAGTTATTATTATTATTATTTTGAGGCATATCTGACTTTTGATTATTATTATATGTCATTTTCCCCTGATCTACATTTTAATTATAGTTTTGATTTCTATTTGTGTTACTATATCTATTATAATTTCCTCTGTATTGGAATCTTTGATTTTTATTGTTTTGATTGAAGTTACGAAATTTATTATTATTGTATCTCGACTTTTTCTCGTCATATAACCTGTCTGACCTTTCAATCAGCATTGCGTGGAGTGTTTCGATGGTTTTCTGATCGTGACTTAATGTATTAAACTCCAACCTAGTCATATCGTAGTCCATGTTCAGTTATATTAGGAGTTGTTCTATCTCCTCCTGTTTGTATAAGTTTTTACCACAGTCCCTTATTTTTTGGGCTGATCTAGAGAACATGTCTAAATAGCTTCTCATATTCCCCTCACTATTGAATTTTAACCTTTGAAAGGCCTGCTTCGCGTTAATATATGTGACCTGCGTTCAGCTTTTATACCTTTCATCTAGAACTTTTAAAATATGATTTATCGTTTTTAGGTCTTTTACTCTTTCGATCAGGTCATTGTTTAGTCCCTGATAAATTAAAGCTTTCCCCTTTTCCTGGTTACGGAAATATGTCATCCTATTAGCTGAACTAGCATTGCCAGATTCAGGGTTTAAAAAACTGTTTAATTCCAATCCCAAAAATAGCACTTCGGTTTCAACATTATGCAAAATTGGGTATAATCCCTCTGCATAGAGTGTTGAGACCATCGTGGTCCTCCAGGCATCATAATTCCTCCCGTCAAATACCTTCTTTGTGTCAAATCGTGACATTTTATTAAATTTTGGTTTTTCGGGGGTTTAGATCCTACCTCAGAAACACAAGAACTTAAATCTAGGGGGTAACACGGTCTCAACCACACGATTATGCACAACACGGTCTTAGCCGCTCGATCGGGAATGCAAGTTAAATATATTATATTATAATATTCAATAATTTATTAGTATTCTAAACTAATTCTCACAAAATATCCGTTGCTGACGATGAGTTGATCTCTCCACCGTTGTTTCTTCCACTTAAGTGATCAAATTATTGGGACTTTATCGCCGAACTTGTTCAAAATTGAATTGGTTAAGTCTTTGGCTTTTGTTTCAGAACGAAAATGGTTCTGTTAAACACGTTAAAATATGTATTAATATTCAATGCAAAATTGTTCCACAAAAGTATGAGAGATTAATTCTGAAAAAAATAATCTATTATATATTATCGTTTGAAAAGATCCTTTATGTGAACAGGAAAAAATCTGTCACCAATGTCAATAATCATTAATGTAGGTTTTCTTTTGTTGGACTCGATGAAACTCATCCAACAAAGGTTTCCTATTTCTGCAATTCCCGACCAACAAGATAAAGTTTGAAAGGCTATCGAATCCGCCTTTCAAGTTTCGACTTTACTTGAAATTTGGTTGGGAATATACATGAAAATATACTAAATTTAACTTTTTTGTTGCCAAAATGTTAACTTTTTCATCAATTTTATGGGCAAAATCACATGAATTATCACTTATTTAATATAAATTTTTACTTATCTTAGGTATCTTCATTTATTTTGTTGTTCTATCGATGTATTCTTGCTATTTTCATACTCTGTTGACATCAAACTCCGACGATTTTACTCCGCTATTTTCAGATTTTCGATTTTTACTCTTTGATTTCTTCTGCGGAACACAGCACAAACAATTGCCAACCGTTTTTAATTCTATGCGCTGGTCTGCCAAACCACAAGATCCTTTCGTACCTGATCTGCTTTCTCCAAATTCTCGATTTCGACGTTTTAACTGGCGCCCAAGACTTTACCGTTGTTTTCATTAATCTTACTTTTACTTTGATTTACTCGGATTGAACTTTTTACGTATTCAGGATAGTTACTTTAATCACTGATTCGAACTTTTCGTTTACAAATTTTCACTTTCCTGCCACTTTGCGTGGAGGAATCACACAGCACTAAGCCTTTCACTTTGCTTGAATTACGAATTTTAAACTTTTAACAAATTACACGAACATCGCACTTTAATTACCGCACTTATTTTCTTGATCCGCAGCTCTGGCTACCATGTTGAGGTTAGTTCCGATCAATTCATAAAAGAAAAATAAGCACGGACGTTCATCTTTAAAAAAGGTTTATTAACGACGTTAGTACGACTGCCGAGCGGAGAACACACTCCGCCGAGCAGTGGCGGAAAGAATATTATATTGGCGATCAGTGTCGCCATATGCAAAACGAATAAATGTAATAATGTGTTACATGCAGTGTTGGTTAATATATAGTTTCGTGTTCGTGAGGTAGTGAGGGAATCGTATCCCAACAAAAACTTCTCATTATCTAGAAATCAGCAATGCTAGTGGCACAGTCTAGTGGTAGCTTTACATCCCCGTTGTATTGTGAAAGTTGAAACGTGATATCGCTTTAGTTTTGAATTTTGATAAGAGCAAAGCGAATGTTTAATCAATTCATCTCATCGTAGGGATTCAATCCAGAATTTAATGGAACAATTGCTTGGGTTTCTTTAAGGATGTAAAAATTGTTTTATTGAAATTTTGTTGTTTCGTTTCGTGTAAGAGTGGTAAGTTCCGTGAGATTTTCCTGTGGAAATCAATATTTTAACAGACTGTAAGTAATAACAATTTGCATTCGAAGTATTAACGCTCTACACCGACAATGGATCTTTCTTTAATTCGCAAATTTCTCTATTCTATGTGTTTTCTTTTAAAGATTATTGTATTCTTCGTAGAAGTAGACAGTGATTTTCCCTAACATCGTTTTGATTCTGCAAGTATAATTGTTGTAAAATGCACTTAACCTTACCCTGTCACGAATTGGCCGGTGTAAACATAGGTAAGTTGTCCTTGTCTTCATGTTTTTGTCGCATTAACTGGGTGTAAAACATTTTGATACATTTAGGAAAACGTATTACATTGTATTATATTTTGTAGGTTATGCGTCTGATCAAAATTCTTCGATGCAACGGGATGAGTTCCACAAATTTGAGTCATTTATGGGTGTGAACGCTAGTACTGAGTCAGATCCTAAAGATGATTCGCATGATTCCTATTTCAAAAAGTAAGTCCACAGTTTATGCGAAATAATTTCGTTGTTGTTAGTGGGTGCAATATTTGTAACGATGGGTTTGAACTAGTTACATTGTTTTTGTAACTGTATGAATTTATTCATTGAGATGTTCACCTGCATTGTTGAAATTGAAATTTATTACCGAGTGTGAAAATAACAATGAAAAATTTTCAACAAATTATCTATTTTAATATGAAAAATTAATCTGAGTAAAGAACTTCCTTTTGTGTTCAGACGATATACTGATGATTCGTGAATAATTTGCGTATGAATGTTAACATACATTTGTGAATTATTGCAGTTGGTTCAGAGTTTAAATTTGTGTGTACTTTTATCTGAAAATAAATAGCTCGTCATCGTTTCTTTAGGAGAAATAATCTAATACTTTTTTTTTTTACTTTCCAGAGTTCAAGACCATGTGAGCTTGAATTTTTTATTTCCACCCTTGCAGGTAAGCAAAAATTGTTGAATAAATTTTCTAGTAGACATTATTATTTGATAGAATAACTAATACTAATTTATCGATAAAATTACAGCGGATGTGTTTTTTTCTCTGCTGAGCGGAGTTAGTTTCCCAAGTTCCTAGATCTATAAATGATTTTATTGGGCTGAAAAGACGTTGACTTTTCTTGTTGCCTTAAAAATTTTTTATAGCTCTGTTTCTGTTGGTGAAATACTAACAAGAGGAATTTGTTGCCAAAATGTTTCTTGAATACTACTTTATTTTATTGTATTTCTCTTTCATTGCATCAAGATCTGTGTGGTTTTTTTCTTCTTTTTCCAATCAAAAAAGTGGGCCTGATGGTAAACGTGAATATTTTTCGTATTTTTTTATATATGAGAAGGGTTGGACAGTTTGTTTTATTTTGTATCTATTTTAAGTAGACAGAAGTCTGGAGTTGGATTGGTGAAATGCCTTCTACCGAAAATTAATTTTTTATAGTTCTTTAATCAAATATTAAAGCCTTCATGTCTTATTATCATGAAAATATATAGCATAAAGGGCTTCCAGTTTGAGTGATCAGTCTCCTGTTAATAATTTATGAGAGACAATATGCATTCGACTTTGCAAATTAATTCGTTTTGTATGCTTCCGCCTTAAAGTAATATAATATGCCTTGAGACAATGTCAGTTTTACTGGCCTAAACTGCGTTTGACAAATTCTAGCGAATCATTTATGATAATGAACATCTAAGATAACAGATTTTCGCCGCAATTTTTCCAGTTATTTCAGTTCCTTGAGAAATTTGCCTTATCAGCCATCATTAGTGAACAACAAAAGATTTGACTAGATTTTTCATGGTCTCATAAGACGTATGTGAATTTATTCATAAATTATTGGTGGAAATTGAGCGTAGGTTTGTAATTTATTGTTATTTTCTTTCTGACATCACTTTTTTTGATAAGAATTAAATTTCGTGCTAAACAAACCTAAATTTTTATGCATCCTCCGTAATGCAGCATTATGATGCTGTGAACTAACGTAAGTTGAAAAATTAGTAATCTGCGTGGTGTTGGTTTGGTTCTCGCCTACAATCGTAAAATTGTCTCTTTGAGACTAACTGCCATCACATTCTTGACCTAAAATGACGGTGTATTCGGTTTAATCCAATCTACGATCCCGCGAATGACTGGAAAATAATGCTGAGAGATCATTTGTCACCGGATACCGACTTGCTTCCCGCCACGTCCCGATGATATAAATAATTTCCAGACATTGGGTTGAAATGATTGGCTACGCCGTCGGAGCTTAGTAAAAAAATTGTAAACATTACTCAGTTCTTAATTTAATATTTTTGTCTTTCTGAAATAAGCCTAGAGGGCCAACTTCCTACATAAAGCGTGTATCAAAATTGCGTACAAAATAGTTTTCTTCTTGCGCCTGACGATATTGGCATATTACAAGAAATACATGACCCGTAGTTATATGGACGAAAATTTTTGGGGGAATTTATTTGCTAAACTATCCACTGTGTGAAAAATTTTATGGATGTTGAAAATATTTTCCTTTAAATTTTTTGTCTGTACGATTTCATATCAAATAAATGCTGAAAAATTAACTCCGTATAACTGCCTGTATTTTTCTTAAAAAATCTGAATAGCATCAGGCACAAATTGGTAATACACATGTAAATGTTTTCTTCGAAATTGGCCGTCTAGGTATGTCGTATACATGCCATGGAAATAAGTTAATTTGAGACAATCTATTCGTTCGATACGAAATGTTCATCTCTCAGATTTACTGTTTATTTGAGCGAATTGGCAAAATTTCTGAACGAATTTCGTTAAAACTTATGATATAGTATAGTTATGCTGTATGAATGCTTATAATTTCTATGAACTATTCGGTGACCGAGAAATAAAAAATATCGGAGTATAGTTCAAAAAAGCTACGTTTAATATTTTTTTACTTTCATCTTTTTAGTGGTTGATCGTATGATTGTGCATATGTTTTCTCACATGAAAATTCGAATTTTGTTTCATGAGTGTTTTCATTCGTTTTTGTTTTTCAGGTTATCCCCTTTGACTATATTATATTACTACGTATTAACTGCTCCAACTAATACAATTGGCGTCCAAACATCTTTCGAACTATTTTCATACATTCGGATCCACTGAACAGTCAAACAGTTAGAATGAGCTTCTTCAATATACCACACAATGATAAACAAGTGCAGCACTTTTATGAGTAAAACGATTTAATTATTGAGATAATACCGAAAGTTTCGCACGATCAGCACTTTAGTTCGATAAAATCAGATTGTATGAAAGTAGTTTCAAGAGATGCTTGGACGCTAATAGCGGCGAATTTTCTGTAATTTCATTAGTAAGAGCGGTCCATACGTAGCAGAGTATATTATAGTCAAAGGTTACCCGGTTAATTCTAAATGGGCACACTTCGCAACTTCTAGAACATTTTCGTTTTTTTTCTCGAGTTTTTATCTTCATGCCAGAAAATTCTGAGTTGCTGAGTTCGAAATTACATCAGTTTTTTCTCACTGATTTTTTATTGACTTGAGTTTAAAATAATTATTTATGGCATTAAGCTATCGCTTAGCCTTCTATAGTAGCTTTCAGGCAGTTGTATTTTTTCATTTAATTGAGGTTTTATTCGAGTTTCTCAAGAAAAGAAGTTCCAGTATCAATTTACACATATTTTGATTTTATATTGGCGATAATTTTACGATAAAATAACCATCTTTCGGTTTCACTGCTGAAAAAATGTGTTCATCAAGTATATTTGATATACCGGAAGCCCTATTTTCAATATAACTGCGAGACAGGATTTAGAGTGCCTATCAGTTTCTTTACTTTCTTCTTTAAATTGATTCAGTGAGAGAAGCTTGAGACCATAACTTTAGAGTTCCATTATTAGAAATTTCGCGTATAAAAAATGAGGAGGAACATCTTACTTACCTTTTTGTTGTCTCTAAAAATACTGGTTTTGTTTTTTTCCCATTTGGTCAATTGTGTTTGGGTAGTGCCTCTGATACCTACGAATATTTTGTGTTTTATAAAGGAATTTTGATATTTGCATAGTTCCCTGAAACAATCATTTTAAACAAACATACTTGAAATTCGTGAAGGGATCTACTATCAGGCCTTTGAATTGATAATTAGGTAGGTACCTAGTCTGTGTTTTTGAAATTGTTCATCTCGATTGCGATAAAGAGGGTTGGTGTAAATAAAGAATAAATGCTTCGTAGGATTCGTAGGTAATTTGAACTCGAATGACGTAAAAAATAATGTAATGATATATTATACATTTTTCAGTGAAAAAATTTTCCTACCTTTTTAGCGGTCTCGGAGGTCACCGGGGGCCACTAAGTGGTTCAGTTCAAAAATGGACTGTAAACTTGATCTTAGCGCCTCAAGAAACATATCCGAAGACGCATCGCTCAGTTTTTTAAGACATAATTATCTTAACCTTTTGCTTATTGAAGTCAATTACCAAATGCAATCTGAAAAAATCAAAATTTCCAAATAATGAACACTTGTCAACGGTTCAAATCCCAGTAGAGGAACAAGTTTAAAAAATCGCGCTCTCTTTGAAGTAGTTATCTGTAAATTTTTATCAATTTTTGTTGGATCATCTAAAAGCAATGGCGTGATCACATAGTTATTCTATCAGTAGATACGTAAGAAAGCTTCGCTCGGCTTCCCTTCAATCAGAGACGTCTTTGTGACTACTTTAGAATTTAAGATTAATTTGGAAAAAATGAAGATATTTCTATTTATAATTTCCATGGACTAACACATTAAATTTAATCGCAGATAAATCACGAAGACACGTTTGACGCGATAACCAAAGTGATGGGTACCGACGGCGATGTGAGCGCTCTGCCAGGGACACCCTTTCACACCATCGCCAAAATGAATTCGAGCAGCATCGTGGAGCATCGTAATGAGAACCACGCAGGAAACGTGCTTTGTCACGATTCTAAAGCCGAAAATTCATACTACCCGTCACCTCAAACCCCGCAGCAAACTACGCTCCAGTCATCAAAACAAGACGAATCTGAAAAGAAAATTTCTCCCAATTTCAAAATTTCCTCCAATCAAAAACAAACGTCACTTGCTGCATCCTTGATGCATGCGACTTCCTCTGATTGTGCAGGTTTGCTATCGCATGTGCAGCTTAATGGACGACAACAACTGACATCACCCTCTGAGGAGGTAACTGCACAGCCAGACCGCATTCGCCAAGAATTGCAATGTCACGAGTGCGGTAAATTTTTCGCCAATAAACATAATCTTAAGGTGCACATGTACGTGCACACGGGTGAAACTCGCAAAAAATCTTATTGTCCGACCTGTGAGAAAGGTTTTGTGAAACCTTGCGACTTACGTCGCCATATGGTTATCCACACGGGCATTAAACCTTTCGAATGCAAAGAGTGTGGCGTGAATTTTGCAAATCCGTCAACGCTGCGTCAACACGCTCTCACGCATGCCGAAAAAAAGTATTTTTATTGTAATCAGTGCTCCAAACAGTTTACCTCCAATTATTCGTTGCAACGTCACCTTGTTAGTCATCGCAACACGCCGCTATATCATTGTGATCTGTGTAATGCCTCTCTCAATACTAAATACGATCTGAAAATCCACCTTATGAAACATACCGGTGCCCTACCTTATCCATGCACCGTGTGCCACAAAAGTTTTGGCAAACCTTCAGACCTGAGCCGCCATTTTGTGGTGCACACTGGCGAACGTCCGTTTCATTGCACTCTGTGCGACAGTTCATTTACCAACTCCAGTAACTTGCGTATGCACCTAATCACTCACTGCAAGGTGAAACCACACCCGTGTGACATGTGCGACAAGTCCTTTCGGAGGCCCAGTGACTTGGAGCGTCATCGCCTGACGCACACGGGCGAGCGCCCCTTCATTTGTAGTATTTGCAACATGGCATTTACCACCAATTACAACCTGAAAATCCACCTGCTCAAACATAATGGTGGCTTGCCATATCCGTGTGGACTGTGCGACAAGTCCTTCAGCAAACCATCCGAATTACAGCGCCACAATATGGTGCATTCGGGGGAGCGACCTTATCATTGCAATCAGTGCTCGATGAGCTTCACCAATGCCAGTAACCTCAAGTCGCACAAACTCACCCATAGTGGTGAAAAACCATACACGTGTCGCATATGCGACAAATCATTCTCGCGTCCATCCGATTTGAAGAGGCACCTGCTCACTCACATGGGCTCCAGACCTTTTGGTTGCTCCGTCTGTGGTATGGCATTTGCTGATGCATCTAATTTGAAAAAGCACGCGCTCGCTCATGCCAAAGGTAATAGTGGAGGTGGTAGTAGTGTTGAAACAGAGGCCACTGTTGCTGCCACCAACGCAGACAACCGCGTCATTCATCAGTGTGCCAGTTGCGCTTTAGTGCTTGGTTCGCCTGCAGAGATGCAAGCTCATCGAGCACTGTGTCAAGCCAGCGTCAAGGTTGAAAATTCTGCATTTATACCAGAGAAGATGATTACGGCGCACACATGTGCCGTGTGTGGTGCGCAATTCAGTCACGTGATTACCTTGCAGGAGCACGCGATTGAGCATGCGAATGCCATTGGCAGTAGTTGCCGTTGTGATATCTGCAACAAGTCTTTCATCCAGGAATCATATTTGAAAGCGCATATGGCCACGCATAACGAGGCACGACCACACGCTTGCAACGTATGTGGTAAGTGCTTCAAGAGTGCGTCACATCTCAAAAATCACGTATCCATTCATTCGGGGGTGAAACCTTTTTCTTGCGCCACCTGCGCCAAATCCTTTTTGAAGTTGTCGTCATTGCGGCGCCACGAAGCCACTCACGAGCGCATCAATCCAGTGACGTGCAAAATTTGCGGTAAAACGTTCCTCAATCAAGAATATTTGCGTAAGCACAGCGTTATGCACTCGTCACCGGCGAGTATGTGATCGATATTCTCTACCAATTTCAAAGATATACTCTTCCGTTTCAACACCCAAAATGCTGCAGGCCCAAGCAGACAACGTTGTAGAAGAGTCACTTGTTTCTGGGGACCATTTTTAAGATTTTTGGAGCTGGTGGTCTAATGGGTCTCAAGTTGTTCTTGTTTTTTGTTTTTTTTTCTGAGAGTATGTTAGCGGTATCATTTTAGCGAGATTTTTATTGTATATGACTGTAAGACTGATTTGTCAATTTACCATTATCATTTTATTGTTAAGATATTCTTAGAAATAGTTTTTTTCCTTTTTCTTTGAAGTTTTAAGGGGCAATTAATGCCATAACTCAGTGAAGTATGGCTTTTGAACGGAATTAATAGATACAAAAAGTTGAAGGCCTAAACTATGCCCGGGTTGGCTCGTGAATAAGTTATAAAAATGCTCCATCCTCATCAGAGATGGTGATGTAGGATTGAATTCTACATTTACATGTATATTCTGCGCTTAGAATATGTAAAGTAGAATATCCAATTTCATGTAGAATATGTAGAATATGTAGAAAATAATACTGATAAGGTGATAAAGTACAGATAACATTGATAAAAAGTTATCAGTTTGTTTATATTCTACTCGTTTTCTACATATTCTACATCACAAATGTAGAATATCGAATTCTACTCGTAGAATACCATCCCTGATCCTCATACTCAGTGCTGCTCCTGAAAGGGAGAGAGAGGGCTTACACCTGTGTCTTATTTAAATTTTTTTCGATTTTCCTCGATGGTCCAGCAATACGTGGTATTGTAAAAATACTTCAGTACCAAAGCCTTCGTGTAAAATTGGCAATAAGAATATTTCTATACTTTTTCCATAACAATCATAATGCCTGAGATATATGTTTAGTAGTTGACTAAAGAAAATGTATTTTTTTCTAAAACATAATGATCTATATTATTTTCTTTTCGGGAAGCTAAAAATGAATACAGCAGAAAGACGGCCGAAAAAATTAGCATGCTGAGGTTTTTCATCAGTGTAGTTTATAATATGCTTGGTTCAAAGTGCAAAATCGCTCATTGAGCGAAAAAATATAGCTCAGAACACATTCTGGGATGTGGTCTATTACCACAATACAAAATTTGTGTTGTGGTGATAAGAAAAATGCTCAGAATGCGTTGCGGAAATGAACAAATTCTTTAATGCATTCTGCTCATTCATTTCAGCTTGAGGTTATCTTTTTAAAAATAATTTAAGATTTTTTAAAATCATTTTTACGCATGAACTGTTCAGCCAATTGAAACAAAGTTTTTCATAATGTTATAATGTATTATATTCAATGTCTGCATCAATTTCGTGATTTTTATTTAAATATATATTTTAGAACCATTGAAGCCTCAAAAATACAACGTAAGATATATAGGCCGTATCAAGGTATATGGACTTTTACTAGGTATGCTTGATTGTGCGTATTATGCGGCTATTCCTTTTCCTACGTGTGACATATTTCACACACACTAACACTCGTAAAACTAATTGAGCGTGAAGTAGTTTAAAATTTTATATATTTGGCTTCGTTATGACGTCATTTTACTCATATTAACACACTGACAAATTGATCCAGCGTACCTAGTAACAAATTAATCTATATAACTGGGGTCGTATCATCCAGTCAATCTGGATAAAAAACAATAGGCCTCATCTTTATTCAGATCCAAACAAGTATACTGAATTTCATAACTGTCGGATAAAAATTGTAACCTATACCATGTTATGTAGAATACACACACACACACACACATTTGTGAGCACCAAATACTGCTACACAGCAAAATTCACAAATTTATATAAACCATAAATGTGTTTGAAATTTAAATTATCAATTAATCAGGTGTAAAATGGAAAAAAAAAAAGATTTAGAGTTAGATTAAAATGAATATACACATATACCCAAATATATCTGTTACTATGGTCTAGTGATGTTATATCGAAGTATATTTGAGTATCGTATCAAAAATCCATAATTTTTTTCTTGATAAAATAGAAATATCTCTCTTCCCTGTTCCGCCATTCTTTGCGTCAAGCCATCAACTGTAGTAATTATTAAATATTAAGAAGAATATACTTTCATAATCTGTTCTGTCTGTTGGTGGCCTGGCGCACTTTTTTGTATTTTTATTTATTTATGTTTTTTATTTTGAATGTATAAAATATATCGATACCTATCGTGAGTATCGAGCAATGTATCGATACTTCGATACAGTTGTGTGTATCGATGCGTATCGATACATATAAAAATTTTTAACACCACCACTATGGTCATGTGATAGCATTACAGAATTGGCTTTTATTTATAAGATATGTAATTATATATTATGTATGCTACTGTTAAAGTGTGAAATTCAGTAAATTCATAAAATAATTAGTTATTCTATAAAATAACGAAATATTTTAGGGGAAATATATAATAAATTTTATTTTTCTCACATTAATTAGAGCAATGGTTTTAACATTTGAAATGTTTAACCTGAGGTACATAGTAAAAACATGATGTCTTGCTCAATGAAAAGTGAAAAATGTAAACAAAATCAAAAAACCATAATTGTTTTGTTAGTGTGTGTATGTACTTGATTGTATTCATGATTCAACGCACACACGCACTGACACAAAACCAAATTTGTTGTTTCCTGGACTCAATAAATTTAGCAGTGTTACTCTAATATGAAAACTTTAACGCAGCAGCAGCTCCATTAGAAAAAGTAGGTAACTATTGACTTAAAATTACACTTTTTAATACTAATACCTTTTTTAAAATCGGAACAAAAATTGTTTTTATGGAAGTATCATTTGGCCAATCCGTAATAAAACTGGTAGCATGTTACAATAAATTATGGTAAATATTTTTTGCAAATTCCTTAGTTATTGGCACAAAATTAAGCGTTTTATCGCAGAAATCGAATCAAAAATAGCTCTAGATATGGGAAGATGTTAATAAATTAAAATACAGGTGGTGTGGTACTCGAGAAATTTTTTTGTCATCACTTTTTTTAATTAAATTAATTCTTATTTTAATTTAAAAAAAAGAGTATTAATTATACTTTAGATGGTGCATGTTATTTTGGGTTAGAATGGATTAATTATTCCTCTATTTAGCAGGGTTTAAAAAACAATATTGCCATCGTTTAAATTATTTTTTGCTGGTAAATTCGAGAAAAAAAAGGGGAAATCGGAAACAGGGATATGAAACTGAATTAACTGGAACACCAACCATATAAATCAAATTTGGGTGGGTGGTAAGCCTTCTCATAAGTATCTTTTATCGTCAGCCTGGATTATATACTTTTCCTATAGACTGTCCGTTAATTCATGAAATAACTAAAGTGTATAATTGGTGAATATTATACCCTTTAACTGATCGTAGTAGGTATTATATAAAATAACTAGTTATTTAATGAATTAGAATTTCATAATTTAACGATAACATACATAAATTTCAGCTAATAATGCCAAAAGTTTTCTATGGTCATGAAACGAAAAACAAACCTTCCCCCGATCCTGGGGCTTAATATCAGATCAATTTTAATACATAGATTTTCTTCAAAAATGTGCATTAAAAAAAATATAAAAAAATAACCTACTAGAACGTTCTAGCCCCCTCCTGGTTGAAGCACAGGATATGAGGTGAAGCATTTCTATCGCCTATTAAGCAGTCCATTATCATCATATTTCAGGCATGAAACTTATAACAGACTATTAATTACATTTCAACCCAATTTTAAACCTTATTTTACTGGGCTATCAGTGTATTATGTAGGAACATTATATGTCATTATTTTGTCGGTCTAATTATGTAACTTAAGACAGTCGATAATTCGTTAATTGTCGATATGTAAATTAATAGTAGAGATAAATTTTAATAAATTTTTCAGAAAACCGTTTTACTTCTTTTTCAACTTGGTAGGCATATGTTTTGTAAGGACTGACGAATTAGTTATAATTTATATTTTGGGAGCACAATTTTAGTATGGGTAAGAAAACAACTTGTTGCAGTCATCATCAGTTATTCAGTAGGTAGCCTAGCTATTAGTCATTCTTTGTTGACTCTGGTTTTTGCTTTTATTTTCTAATTTTCGCCTCATTTTCCGTTATCTATACATATTAACAAATTTGGTTTTTCCTATCTTAATGTGCAAAATTTATCTCCATTTGTCAAAAATATATCGCAGTTTTTCAAAAATTTGGTTCTGCGGAAAATTTGGAGAGAATACATTGAATAAATACAGTTTACTGCAAAAATATTCCATAAATGCATACATTACGTTTAAATTTAGCGAATTGTCAAGTTACTGGCGACAAAAAATTTTCCACAGTGAAGATTAATTCCGTCCGAAAATTTCAAATTTTACCACTTAAAAAAAAAAAAGTTTTCGTTCTTACTCAAAATTTCTGGAACAGCCAACTCACCGTTCAAGTAGTGTGGCGACTGTAGTCCCCTAATGCATATGACACGTCTCAATACTGTCCAGCAGATTATGAAATGTTTTACTTGAACAAATTTCCAATACCATATTCGCGGAAAATATTTCTGATGGTGGAAATATTGGTTGTGGATGAGAATTGTTTGAAAACGGTAATTTTTTTGTTTAAATTTTTTCTGGAAACAATATTGACGTAAAGGATTCACTCCTGCTCACTACATTAAAAGAAAACAATGAAAAACTTTCATGTTGAGAGAGTAATTATTGTTCTTGGAAAATTTGCCGCGTATATGATTGTCAAACTCTCAAGTTTAAAGTCTGTATGCAAGAACAATACCAGGAGACTTATTATGAAACTGTTAGCGTGGTAACGACTTTTGTTAACAACTTCACACAACTAGGCATTAATTTAACAAATTAATGCGTCAAGTTACCGCATTAGCATTGATGAACAGGGTTGTAACAGTTTTTTAGAGTAAGGCAGTACAGAATTTTCTTTAACACATTAAAAGTTTCATAAGTCTCCTAAGTAATAACAGTGACTTAAGAATTAAGTACTTATCTTAACAAAGTTATATGTATATATGTTTATGAATTGATATTGTGGCGACTTCTGATCGATAGTGGATGGGTGTACTTCACACTCGCCGATCAGTTGTGTGGCCTGTTCTCACATTTGCGTAGGAATAAACAATCTAGTAAAGTTATGTTATATCGAAGCATATTTGAGTATCAATACAATATCACATCGAAAATCCATAATTTTTTTCTTGATAAAATAGAAATATCTCTCTTCGCTGTTCCACCATTCCGCGTATTAAGCCATCAACCGTGGTAATTATTAAATATTAAGTAGAATATACTTTCATAATTTGTTCTGTCTGCTGGTGGCCTGGCGCACTTTTTTGTATTTTTATTTATTTATTTATTTATGTTTTTTATTTTGAATGTATAAAATATATCGATACGTATCATGAGTATCGAGTAATGTATCGAAATATCGATACAGTTGTGTGTATCAATACATATCAAAATTTTTAACATGACTAAAACCATCGTTTGGTAGGTGGGTTGTAGTTAACCACTTCAATCTGATTATATTATTGACTAGCATCATACACATGACAAGGTCATTGTAGTTAAATTCCTGTGCACCTTACAGATATGATAAATTGATAATGGAAAAAATGTAAGAATTACTCAAGTATTGTTCTAGTATTCACATATCAATTTTAAACAAAAATTAGTTTCAGAGATCCTTTTATTTTTATATACTGTGACATCTGATTACCGGTAGTCTTTTCCTCACATCACCACCTATCTGTACTACTATTACGATAGGGAACGGCTCTCGAATTCTAAGTTTATAATAATGATAAGATAAATGGGAAGTACGTCAACTCCCCAACGGAAATAAATTCCCCAAATCTACGAAACATCGAAGACACGTTGATCAACTATTATTTAACGGTGTGGTGACGCGTATAATTACGATTTCAATCATCAGGTGAACCAATCTTTATCTTTTTTGACTGTTCACGTTTTTGGCCTAAGGGTGAACAGTCAGTCTCATTCTGTACGTGATAGTTTTCCATTCGTCGTGAATATGAAATATTATTCACGACATAATACAGCTCTTTAATACGACATCAAGTCACCTTTTAAATTGTTTTCACCGATACTTTCAAATGTGAACATCGATAGTAACCTAAATAGTTCGCGATACTACTTCTCCAATTTCAAAGACGAATATTCAATCGAGATTTGTTGGTTCACCGAACTTCGAGAACCATGAGGTGACATGATTTGTAACCTGTACGACCTGATTCTAGTTACCATATTTGTAAGTAACCTTTTCGATTGTAATAAAACGTAAACTGTAATAATGGGTCGGCCAACTTATTTATTTCCAATTACATAAATTTGCCCGACATACTTCGTAGGCCTTGGGAGCTATCACTGGTGGGCTGGCGGCCTAACTGTTTGAGCTGGTTTGTGGTTTCGACTCTAAGATTAATCGAGACTTATTGATATACTTCGAATCGTGATATCATTCCCTATACTCGGGATGTACGTTCGTTTTTGGACGTTACAATACATAGAAAGTAGTAGTCAAAAACAAATCATGATTTTAGAATCTGTGAAATTATGATCTATTTGCATCAATTACGAAACTGTTGGCAATATGATTGTCCTAGCTAGCTGGTGCTGATGAAAGGGTAGAGATATTTGTACAAATTAATCAACCTCAAAATGTGCTATGACTAAAAAAATTGTCCACTTATTCCTGGAAAAGAAGAGTTTCTTGGTGGAAGAGTTTTTCTCCGAAGTTTATCTTATTTTGGTGCTACATAGTAAGCCATGTGATTTTTAAGATAGAAAGAATTTATTTTCTGGTTAGTTTTTTATAATTTTTCAAAAAAAAACCTCATCCTGCCCTCAAAATTTTCAAGTCCAAAATTATGACTTATTCGCTTCCTCAGGATGCCCCCTATCACTTCCTCTTGACAGAGCTCCTCTTTCTCGCCTCTACTCATCACCAGGATGTCCCTCAAACTCCTCATCCTGTCATTCAAATTTTTTAAGTCCATAATTATGATGTCATCAACCCTCTGTAACAATCCCCCATAACAAAAATTAGATGAGAAAAATTTTGGGTAGACCAGTGATGTGCTCATGAAATTCCTTGAGAGTTTACCCACCTTTACCATGGCCCTACTACTACCCACAAAAAATAATAAATTTTTCTACTTTCATTAACACAGGATTAAGATGTTACATGTACAAATTTAAAAAAATTTGTTTTTCTCCTATTCTGAGGGTTTTTCTACCCGTAATTCTTTTTTTTCTCAGAGCGAGGGTCTTCTAGATGCCAATGATGCGAGTTTGTGTCCCATAGTTCAGTGTATGGTTCACGCATTTTATGCTTAAAATGAGGTCATTCCATAGGCTAATAATAAAAGCTAGCTCCGAACTAATGGAGAAGAGAAATGAGCATTATTTATTGATAATCAGACAATTTTAACTAAATAAGTTATAAGAATAACTAAGAGTATGACTTTTTAATGGTTTTTCGTGCAATATTTCAAGAGTATACTCCATATACCACATATATCCTATAAGCGCATCACTGAGTACACCCCCAATCATAAGAAATATCCATTTCAATTTTATTAACTACATTTTTGTATATATAGCTATTTTAAGCCTTTAACCAACTGCAACTGATCTTGAGATATTTGTAAAAAAAAAAAAAAAAAAAAAGGAAAAGATATCTTGATCATTTTAGGATGTCCTGAAGTCAGCTCACTTATGAGATTCTGGGACTTTCAGTATATTAAACACCTCCAAACAAATCCCTGAAGTCAAAAAATACTGTCCCAAAAATTTTTATTAAGATACCACTCATTGATTAGACTATATGCATGTAGGTTCAGGAAAGCGAGAGGAAAGAATGTATTGAAAGTAGTAAGCAAAGAACTAAAGGCATGGGGTTGAGAAAATGTTATTATCTGTTTGAATTACAGTTTATTAATTAGAGTTACCTATAATGATAAATATCAGCTGGATAGATAGTCTTAATAAAGGTGACAATTCTTAGGGTATGTTGTCACTGTCAATCTCGACTCTCATACTGTTATTAATCAAGGCTGAGTTCCATCTCTATGCTGACTTCGTATCATATGAATCAAATTCTCACTGGCCCTTTGGTCCCTTTTTTGGCCTATCTTTGGTCTTGTTATGCTTTTGGTGGCTTTAGAAGTGAATGTGAAGTTAAATAGGCTAGACTTTAGCTCTAGCTAGCCATTAGAGACTCCTTCATCTTTCAGATTGTACCCAAATCTGACCATACCTACGTAATTTAAGTTATCTATATATTATCTTCTATATATTAACAGGCAAGAAGTTTTCTTTTACTCCTTTTTTCTCTGGAACTACTGGACCAAATTTATCTAAACAGGTCTCATTTGAAAGAGTTTCAAGTTTAGGTGTGCAGAATCTAATTTAAAAGAACAGAAAATTCCAGGAAGAGTGGAAATAAGGGGGAGAAAAAAGTGAAGGTGCCCACAAACTGAAGATTCATGGATGAGAAACTTATTCTTGCATGATAACCTGTTTTGTAGTGACGCAGCCTTGAGGTATTTTTTTAGGTTGTGGAAAAGAGGAGGGCAGAATCTAAATTTAAAAAATGGTTGTAGGAGAGAAAATCAGTGTGGAGCACAGATATTTTAAAATTAAATCAACAGATCAATAGATTGAAATATCGCGATCTTAGATCATTAGATCATTTCAAAAAAATGATCTAATTTTGAGATCTAGATTGCCATTTTTCAAATATTTTAGATCTTTAAATCTTCAAATTCGATCGTTTATAATAACTTAAGTACTCAAATCAGATAATCAAATCATATAATAACAAAAATAGATTAATAAATGACTCGGACTTATTGTTCTGCTTTTAATTTTGTTCTTTTTTCTCATTTTTCAGTTCTAACATGGTAGAAAGTGGTATTGGGGAGGAAATTGGGAAGCAATCTGAAAAATCAGGAAACGATCTAATTAATTAGATCGCAATCTAGATCACCTTGATTGATCTATCGACCCACACTGGAGAAAATTAGGATGAAAAAAATTTATGCACCAGGAACTGATAATAAATCATTAAAATGCTCCCATGTTTACCTTAGGGGGCTATGACATGGAATACTACCTATTAGTTTTTTCAATTTTTCTTAATACTTGAGCAATCTATGATAAAAATAAGTACATCAGCATAAAGTTGATGTAAATAAAATTTTAAACAAACTGTTTCAACAAATTTTTATTAATATCATAAGGAATGACATACATGGTGGTAAAGAAGGATATTTTGTTCAAAATCCGAAACATCTGTATTTTTTTCTTATTAAGAAGCTGAAAATAAGAATAAAAGACATACAGATGACCAAAGAAATTACCATACTGATATTTTTCATCAATATGTAGTCTGTATCTCTGTTCACCATATTTTGTTTTTGGGCATAATATATGGTGTTTCCAGTTATAAAAATAAACTATCAGAAAAATAATGAAAAAAATTACTTATACATTCAGTTAAGAGCTTCACAATAAGAAAATAATACAGATTATTGTAATATTGAAAAACAGGTACTTACCTGCAGTACTTTCTTATAATACTATAACTCAGCCTCTATGATTGTTATGAAAACAATGTGTGGATACTCTAACGTATAAAATTTTTTGCTCATTATTTTTGTACAGAAGTACTCATATTAAATGTCACTGAACTTTCAAATAAAATTGAAAAAACTAAAAATAGTCACACCCTGCAGCTCATCATTGAAGAAGCACAGGGTTTGAGTGAGTGAAGCGTTTTCATCATTTATTGAAATGCCCACCCAAACATGTTTCAGACAAAAGATACTTTTTAACTATTTAATTTTTTATTTTACAAACATTAAGCTAAGCCGATTACAAAATAATTCTGTGTTAAGAACGAATGTTCAATAGATAGAAGTTTTTTGGCTTTACCTTCATGCAAAATTAATATTATTTTGTTGCGGAAGGTTGGCTGCAGTATTGGTATATTTTAAAATCGCAGCAGTGAGTAGAATAAAAGCTTATAAATAAAAAAGTGCTGGATTTCGAGTCACAGCTGGTTGCCTAGTAGGTTTGAAAAGATCACTTTGATTTATGCTGTAAATAATGTTCGTGGGTATTTGCGTTAGATCACCTTCATCACCCCAGGATTTAAATGATACTGATGAGGATGGTAGATATATGGCTGAGGTTTTGAGCGGGTTAGTGTCGCCTGTGTGAGGTTTTAGGGTTGATGTGCGTATTCGATGTAGTGGCACTGTTGGTGCTACTGAGGGATGTTGAGACAGTAGGTGCCAAGTTGATTTTGGTTGAAAGATATAGCTCTACAGAATGTCCCGACTGTAACCCGCATAGTGCTTTTTAATTCACAAATAGTTTGGAGTGATAACACCTGACCAACTGAAGGGAGTCGAACCAACCCAGAAAGCTTTCCTGAATTTGACTTTTATTGTTTCTCGTCTGTAATATAGATGGTAGTGATGGGAATTTTAGTTCCTTTTATAGATCTACTTCCACAACTCCAACTCCGTGAATGGAAGTAGTTCTTGGAAGTAGTTCATTAATTCCTTTAGTTCCTCAAGGTTTACAAAAAATGAAATGCATTGGTTGTCCTTGAATGAATGTGGGAAATATTGGAATGGAAGGAAAGAAAAGAAAAAAATGAAGTGTACTGTATAGTGTTGAATATTGTTGATACATGCTGAAGCAAGCTTTAAGCTGATTATCATCATTACTCTTGATTCTTGAAGTTTGAAAAGTGGGAAGTGGATTAGTTGAATTATCATTATATTGAAATTACAATGTAACTTATCGGCAATGGCAATTCAATGAAAATTTTCAGTACAGTATACAAATCCAGAATCAAATAATCACATTTTCTTTAGGATTATTTCGTATATTTTACTATAATTGAGTAATTGCTGTGAAGTACGAATAATTTTTATTTGATATGGTAAATGATAACAACATAACACGTACTGAACTAGAACTAGAAGTAAAAGTGTAAAGCCATACGTAGGTAAGTAAATAGAATAAAGTGAATTTATATGAGTGACCGTCTGAACAAGAAGGAGAATGAAAAATGAACCGGGAAGAGAAAAAAAAATTGGTGGAACTAGTTCTTTTCATTAAGTGGAATGACTCGGAGTTGTTCCTCTTGAAAAGTCGTTTGTAGGAAGTACTTCCGGATGGAACAACACATCACTAATGGATGATACAGGCGATTCTGAATCTAAAGGTTATGCAGTAGGTATTTATATTCTTTCAGTCAGATGTGTGTGCTATGGCAAAATGACAAGAAGTTTAACAGACTTACCTACTCGATGAAATTACTCAAAAGTTGTATTCAAAGTTATCAACGCCCATCACATTATAGGATCGTACCTACAAAAAATTTTTTTCACTTACTCCCATCCAGGATGTTTTTACTTTTCAGTTATACTTACATGTAGTGCCTACTAACGTCCGTCATGAAATTTTTCATAAACATTGTTAAGCCGATATTACTTGACAGGATTACTTTTATTATCGATGCAAATTACAATTAAAATTCTGCGTTTGCGCCAGTGACTAATATGTGTTATACTTATAGAAAATGCCGCATCACACTTACAATAAATTAGTAAAACTTTGGAAAAAATAAAAATTCACAATTATTTTATCTGATGATCATACTTACTCAGACGTGCATACGTCAGTATTATTTTGATGTCTGTATAAGAAAAACGAAACTTTTCAACATCAACAATTAGTTATCAGAGTAGATAATTTGAAATGTTGGAAATCATTTTTGTTGGAAGATAAGATAACAGTGGCGTTGCTAGGTTTTTATCGACTACGTACAGAGGAAGTTATATTTTTGGCATGTCTATCTGCGAAACTAACCGAATCTCGTTCACTCAGAACAAGTGTCTTACTTTATGGATTTTAATGAAAGTAGGTTCAAAATGTTCCTGACCACCCGGAGAATGTCCTAGGCTATTCATATTTGAAAGTTAAAAAATTAGAAGGGTGTAGTTGAAGAAAATGAGAATTTAGGGATTGAAAAAAATATTGTCACAAATTTGGGCATATCCACCAATAAGAGCTACACATTTAAATTAACGAATATTTTTTTTATTTTTATTTTTTTTTTAATAAAATTTATTATTTGTAACGGAGGGGTTATATGGTAGTTAAAGTTCGGTGTCAAAATTTCAGACCACATAATTCGGTGAGGTTGTATTAAGTTAAATGCTAAAAATAGATACCTATTGTGAAATAAGTGTTTTAAACTGAAAAATGAAAAAGAAGGTTTTCAGCTGACAGATCGATGCAGGCCTGATCATCAAAATACATATAATACGCAGTTTTAATATTTTTTTTAACATTAATTTAAAATGTAAAATTGATTATTCTTTTATTTTTAACAGATCGCCAAACCGAAAAACAGCGGCGTTGTGTTTTTCACGAGTGTGAAAATTATACCTATTATAAATTGTTACTCAATCAGTTAATTATTTCAAATTAAAACGTCCGATCTCGGAGCTTTATATAATTTGGCAGCATGATAAAAAAATAAACTAATCTATAATTGCGTATTTTGAGTTGATGATGTTGAAAAAATATTAAGGAGCATATTATAAGAACGAATAGACGAGGAACATGATAAAATAACCATTTACATAGTCCGATGAAAACCCATTTATTTGTTAAACTTAGTTGTCGAGTTTTATCTTTTCAATAGCTGTTTGAAACTACCCATACTGGTGTTAAATGATGATGACTAAGCCCATTAAAAATAATTTTAAAAAACTCTTGCCCAGCTAACTCCGCTCCACTAAAAAATGTAGGTTTTCAAAAACCAGCCAATTGGAACCAAAATTGGCAACTAGTTAATATAAATGCTGAATAATAATATTGTTTTAAATTTTGTTGCATTAATTGAAAATCACATATTTTAAATCCCAAAATCAAAATCAAGTTGGACATGTCACAAGTACCATTCGACCAACACGCACCAAAATTGGTTACATGTCATAATAAATCATAATAAATATTTTCTCTAAATTTTCGTTGGGATTGGTCTAAAATTAAGCATTTCATACCTAAAATAGAAATGAAAATAGCGACCAGTATCGTGGTGGCAAGAAAATGGTGTATAATACGCGAAATCATATTCCATCGTAGAATACAGCAATTTTCATACGATCCTATTATGGTACACGGCATTTTATTCAAAGTCTGAAATTTTGGACTTGTACCATTCTTAGTCGGGGAAAAACATTTCAAAAAATGGCTGAAAAATGAAAAAACCCATCAAAGGTTTCTTTGCTAAAAAATTTTTCATTAAACTCCCTTAATATGGCCAACCAAACCCAACTTTCAAATTCGGGGATAGAATCCCCTTAAATTGTGAATAATATGTCCCCTAATTTAGTTTTTTACAAAAATTTCAAAAAATATGGGAGATATGAGGTTGCAAGCTTCGTAAAAAATTAATTTTCCTTCAATTCCGAATACATTGATGTATATAAGACCGAATTTAGTGCAGTGGAAGCGCCATAGGGGGTTGAAAAACCAACAGAATATTAGAAAATTCATGCTTTTGGAGGAAATTGCGTAATAACTCGAAAAATGTGAGAGATATGAGGTTTAATCCACTTTAAATTAGGAATCAATGTATAAAGCTGGGTCCAGATTACTGCAACAAAAAGTTGCTGCAACGTTGCAGCAACATGTGCAAATGTTGCTGACGACTAATATGAACGGAAATTTGTGCCCACATGCGCAACTTTGCGCGCAAGCAAAATTGTTCCAGTTGTTGTTTGTACATCAAAGAGATTTGCACAAACAGGCTGTTGCAATCTAGACGGAATTTTAACCTAATCAGAACTCTGACAAATGCGCGCCTAGAAAGACCATAAGAGAAAGAAAACAGATGCGCGCATGAACATTCGTGGAACATGACTGAATTAAAATGTGCAAGGAGTTTGAGCAAAAAATTTGTGAATGTTGCTGCAACTTTTGCAAACATTTGTTGCGATAATCTGAACCCAGTTTAATATGACTTCCATCCATCTGGTCGACGTGCCATAAAGGAGCTGCAAGTCAAGTAGATAACTGGAAAATGTAGTCAGTCCAGAAAAGTTAGGGTTTCAACTGGGAATGAATTACCTCATGATGAAATTTGGGACATATTCTTGGCAGTCTTCTTAAACATACAAAAAATACCCCGCATTCTGCATAAGCATTGTGCTCTAGGAGGCAAAAATGGTGACACAAAATGGTTTTTTACATGTATTTCATTCAGTTTTTATTTTTCAGCGAAAATTACTTTCACAAAGGTTTTTAGAACGTTAAAAGTTTTATTACAAAGGTCAATATACCATTTTTTGCGGAACAAATTGTTTTGGAGAAACAGAAGGTTAATACAAATTTTCACTATCTGGTAAGAAGTTAAAAGTTTCTGTTTCGTAAATTTTGGGGAAATACTAAAAGAAGAGACTTGATGATAAGTCGTAGCCATTTCTGAAAGTATAGTTAAAGTCTCGAAAGAGTACATCAAGCAAATATATAAACATTTTAAATGAAGAAAGCTGGAAAGCTTACTTTTGAATTTATGTAGCTCATTAATTTCTACATTGATTAAGAGGTCTGTGTGCAGCTTCAACTGCCTCCTTCATAGAATTGTTCACATTTCAGTTAGCAAAGCACAAAAATAGTAAATTAAAATTTTTGTGTATTTTGGAAAGAAATGAATGGGAAGTTTAATTTACTCATCAATAATAAAGTATACCAAAAGTCTTGTAAGCCCAGTGGCGGATTCAGGAGGGGGAAATGTGGAAATTCCTATCCAAAAGTTTTAAAAAAAGAGAAAAAAATTTTCTACATTTCAACCTCGGTAAGTGTGTATTTTTCAAAAATGTCAAATTTTCTAATGGCTACCATTTGAAAACCAGTGGACTGATTTTTCTCAAATTTAATACCAAACTAGTCCTTAATAGTCTGCAACTGCCATAGGAATTTCAAGCCAAAATCTTTTTATTTATGTAAGTTATCGTGATGACAATATGGTGGGTTTGCAAAACTTTGAGAACCTCTCTCTCCGAAACTAGTGGATGAATTTCAAAAATTTCAACACGAATGTATAGCCCATAAAAGGTTCTAACACTACTCTAAGTTTCACTGCAGTAGGTCAAACAGCGGAAGCTCCACAGACTCCCAAAAAGTGCCAAAAAGTGGAAATATATGTACCTATATATATATATATATATAAAATATACAGAAGAATTTGAGTGATCTATATATTCGTGACCTACGACTCAGGATCGAAGCTTTTCCATAGGTTCCGCCATTGCGCTGAATGCAATAATTATATTTTCCTTGGAAAATACATTAAAAGGTAAGGTTAGGGAAAATATGAAAATAGAATTCAGATAAGAACCATAAAAATTAGTTGAAGAGCAAAAACAATAAATGAAAAAGGCAAGAAAAGTTCAACTCCACAAAAATTTTTGTCATCCTTCCAAAATGACGTTCTAGAACGGCCACTGTGTAAAGCAGACTGAGACTGTTCACGTGGCTTATTTTCAACTTAGCTGCTTGAATATTTTCTATTTAGCAACCCTTGTATGAATGCCTGAACCAGCTGAATTTCTATTAGCACTTTTGTTCTTTTTAGCAAAATTGCTTAGTAGCTGCTAGAAAACTCGCTATATGTGAATGAGGCTGAATACAAAAGACTTGACTGTGAAACCAAGACCAAGATTGAGAGTATTGATTCAAGATCATTACCAAAGTTACCTTGGTTTTTGTCTAGACCTATCTCTTGCTCATCATTAGTTAGAACGATATTGCATGGAGAATTGGAAAATAATATATTCTCTTGTCCAATCATCTTGATTGAATTTTGTAAACCTCTTCCGAAATTTATTTTCAAAGCTCAATTCACCACTTTTCCTCTTTTCATCTCCCTTCCATCCACCATCTGTATCCCAGTAGCGTGGTTTTGGGGGATTTGGAGTTCAATTCCACACCCCGTAGTGCCCAAAAAAGAGGTATTTCGGTACAAAGCGAACTCTTAAATCAATAAATTAAGTATCTACGTCAGTACTTCGTTTTTTTTTTGGCTTGTTGAAAACCCCTCTCTAAATCTTTACTCATATAAGCTCCCGGTATTAATAGTCCACTAATTTTACATCTTCATTAGTTTTCACGTTTCTTTCTTACATTTCACAAAATGTACATTTCACATTTTCTTGCCATCCGTTTCCTGTACTTCCCAATTTTTCAACAAGCACTTCAGTTCTTTATTCAAAAATGATTATTCTCATTAAAAAAAACAACAAAAAAGCCAAAAAACAAAAAAAAGATAAAACAACAACAATAAAAAACTGTTTCACTTAAAACTTTAACCACGTGCCAAGCATCACATTGACACGTACTGTTTAATGTTTACCACGAATACTTAAGTACTGTATGTCCATCATAAACGCACGAATTAGGGTATAAAAGTTACAAGCCGACAAAAATATGCGATAACACCTTAAAATGTAAGGAAAAAAAATTGTCTTAAGATTATAGCGACTGGTATGACATGACGAGGCAATACCTTGAATCGGCCTTTTTCACTTTGCTGTCGTAGTGATTATTTTGTATGAGCAATAACACGGCAGCAAAGCAGAAAAAGACAAATCCAAAGAAAGTGTTGCTCTGCATATAGTTCCGCAGCTAACTATTAGAATAATCGGTGGGTAGCATCCATCATTCGGCGTTATCTGCAACAACAACAACACCAACAATGACAACCGCAGTTGGGTAACTCTGTTCGTCACGTACCTACATTGTAATTATTGGACTTACTGCAAAAATTTCATCAATAATTCATCCACATAAAATGAAACTAAATAAATATCGAAGAAAAAACACTCACCATTTACTCAGAAAGAGTCTCGGGTTGTGTTCCTATTTGGTTTCTGGAAAAAAAAAAAAAAAAAAAAAAAAACTGAGAACGAGAGAAAAAAAATTGAAAAAAACTGGAAAATTCGTCGAATTGATGACGAAAAAAAATTAGTTTTCGGTAATTTATGGGCGTGTTACGAAGCTTATTTGACATTCTTTTTTGAACAGTGATACAAATAAGCCAACCAATAATCGATAAAAATGAGGAGCCAATTATTGCGATAAAAATTGAAGATGTAAAAAAAAAAAGACAGCTTTGTACATATACACAGGTTTATATAAAATATATGATATTTTCGATTGTGAAAATTATGCAAAACCATGCTGGAGGTATGGTAGTGAGATTTCAACGAAGTAGGATACATACTTACAAGTTCTTATCAGTTGGCTCGATTGTCTGTGTGGGGTTTGGTGCAGATTCTCTCAAGCAGATGTCTGGTCGTATCACTTACTGCACCAAATAGTTCTTCGTGCAAAAAAAAAAAACTTTTTCACCTAGATTTGTTCTCAGTTGCTGCTGTGTAAACCTGAAGTAAAAGGTGCAAAGCTTGTATCAGCCACGATTGAATGTCAGATGTTTTCTCTGATTTTATCCAAAAAATGTTATCAAACCCCTCCTGATTCATTTAGTTATTTAGTCGCTTCCCCTTTTGAAAATGATGCGACGCTTTGTCTGCCCCCCCCCACCAGTTATTTTCCATGCATGCGTGTTAGAATAAGCGCTTTCGAACGACTTTCTTGTTGTGGAAAAATGGATCTTCACTATATCGGCTGAGGGGTCGTCTCTTTCATCCTCTCGCCTCACCCTCATTTACCACATTGCCCTGGTCGCCTCGCTGACCAGCTGTAATTTAAGACTTTTCTCCTCCTCATCCCTCTTAGTAGGTTTATATTTCATTTATTATCTTCTGCATTTGACGAAGCGTAGTATTCACCACTCCTTGAAGGGCGCTCCATTCGTTACTTCCACATCTCTTCTCATCTGTCAGATTATTATATGCTATGAAAGTTTCAAGATTTTCTGTTCAAAGGAAGTTTTTGTTTATTTCGGTCAAGTGCACTGAGGCAAACCCTTATTAACTCTTATTTGTGCTCGAGCAATAAATATACTGTCTTTAAAATTCTAAGGTTCGTGGCGACAATGGCTTTTAGAATGCTGTTTAAAGGAAAATTTCACCATTGGATTCTCCTGTATGGTCAATGGCGTAATTAGGGATGGGCTGCTCCGGGGCAGTCTGGTTTGAAGAACTAAGGTTCTTTTAAAGAGTTCGTTCCTGAAACTGCTCCGGTGTGTTAAAGTCTGCTCCCTGCTCTTTTCTTCTACGATGCTCCAAAGACCAAAACGAATTTTTTTCAGTTTTTTCGAACACTGGTTTTTGTTATCTGCAGCTAAATTGAGTTCAACTTTCATATCATTTGCCACTGGCATCTCGTACAACTTAAAATAACGAAAGGAATCACGAAAAAAATGTTGGATGTAGAGAGTTGAAATTATTATGAGTTGTTGTAGTATGTTAGTTTAAAATTCTGTGAAAATTTCAGTTCAATCGCTCATTTCGTTTTCGAAATATTACTGAAATTCTGACAATTTCTCAATTAGATTGAATCCTTATCATTTCAATCACGCAATCTGAACAGAATTTCAGGGATATTTCGACAACCGAAGGTAAGATTGAGCTGAAATTTTTCAGAAGTAGGTACCGAAATTATGTTAATTAAGTATCCGATGAAAATTTGGCTAAAATCGTACCCTTGGTTCTCGAAATATCGCAGAAATTCTGCAACTAGATTTAGGTCATATTATTTGCATAGGTATTCCGTATAATGAAAGACATAAAAAAGAATTATGAGAGAACTGTTTGTTGTAGAGAGCTGAAATTTTCTTAGAATTTTCAGCTGAAGAAAAGTCTGGTCAGTAAATCATCAAAAAAGGTTTGGCTTAAGAATGGCAACTTATCGCCAGCGAAACGAGGAAAAAATGTTTTGGAACCTCTGAGAAGCTAATGGTGCCCGCTCCTCCTCCAAAATGGTGCTAAAACGAAAGACCTTCCCTAAAACAAATTATGCTTTCGCAATGTTTTCTTGCTAGGTATTTCTAACCTCTGCTCGTTGTATACAATGTTTATTTTTTGGAAAAATGTCTGTGTGTTAAATGTTTGTTCTGGGGTGCTAAGCCCTCAACTCCCTTAAATCCACTTATATCAATGACGTAACTAGGAGGTGGTTGGGAAAGGGCTAAGCTAACCCAAAAAAGAAAAAAACGACTTATAAAAGTTTAAACTTTTTTCTCTCCATCAGCCTCCTCTAGTCCTTCCAAAAAAATCTGATTTCGTCTAGTGATGGTCAAAATTTGTTCATTTACGGAACCTGGTTCGTCTGCTCCTGGTTTTTCAATCTGCTCCCTGCTCTGAAACTTCTCTGATCATATTTAAAATGAAAATAATTGAACCAAGAATGAGTGTAACCCTAACCATGTTGGATTGAGCAGTATCTGTTATCAGTATCCACGCTATAAAAAAGTAGTACCTATCCCTTATTCCCTTCAATATAATCAAAGTTATCAAGAGAAATTGCGTGGGAATAGAGACATGGAGGTATGTAACACGTTGACAAACGATTTCATGAAAATTTGGCTTAATTCATTCATTTTGTTTTCAAAATATTGCTGAAATTCCACTATTTTCCAATCTGTGTAATAAAAGTTATCGAGAGGAATTATGAGAGAACAGTTAATTGCAGAAAGCTGAAATTTTTACGAGATATTGATGCGCCTCGGGGGTTGAGAGAGGTAGATCTTTGAAAGGTAGAGTAGAGCGTTGAATAGTATTGACTGGGATTTAGCCAGTCAAACGTTGTGACCAAAATTCGCCTACGGTATGGTGGAACTCAGATTCGAGACTAGATGATCTGCGTTGACGTCGAATCGGAGAACTGGAAAATTCAGGTCATCTAAGAGTGAAAATTACTTTAGCTAGTAGGTAAATTATTCGATCTTCGTTTATATACCTACTCATTGAAAAACTTCATGAAATCAATACAAATTGGAGAAATTTTGCATTTTTTCCTTAGTAATACGAGATTCAGTAAGGAAATTTTCGTTTTCATTCGGTTCAAAAACACTGAAGATTGACAACTGTGAATGCGCTAGGTTTCACAACGTTTTACTTTTACTCTTACAGTAAAAGTGTAGCCTAAAAATTTGATTTTTCATTAATTATTTTTCATATCAAACAGACATAATAGTGAATGACAGGGTTGAGCTTACTGTTCTCGAATAGTTTTCATAATTTTTAAATTACATGCTTCTGATTTCAAATTCACTTTTTAAATTTGGAAGATGGTACTGCATGATACTCATTCAAAAATTGATTTCAACCACCCTTTTTTCCTCATTTCCTTTTATTTTCTCGGATTACTTCTGACATTTCCATTTTGAAGGCAGATGTCTGAATTTTGATACAGAAATTATTGGCGTTGTAGTTCATGCCTTATACTAAGTATATGTTCTCTAATTATGCTTCCCTTATACAAACTAAGTGTTCAAGCTTCAGAATGCAATTTATATAGATATGTGTATAGTGAGCTAAATTATTATTTTATTTCACATAGAAAAATCAAATTTTTTCTTGAATTATTTGAAATTAAATTACTAAAATTATTCGCAATTTGTATGAGATGCGTGTTTGAAAGAGCGTTTTAAACGATAATGCTCTTAAAATATAAAAACTCCATCCTTTTTCCTTTCAAGGTAAGTTACGAAAATAAACAAGAACTAAAAAATGTGTTTAAAAAAAATAAAACCATAAAAAATGCTGAGAAAAATCAGAGAGTTGAATAACTAGCAGAAGACAAAATTTTTGATGTTGCTGTCCTAAAGTAGAACCTCTGATCACTTAACAGCCTTGATAAATGCCAAGAACAGAATCTAAAACGACCAACTCTTTGGATATATCATACCAAATTAATATAGATGCTATTATTTTTGGTCGAAAGGGACATGGCCCCTGTGGCACCTTTGACTCGCCACGGCCGATATGTACTTCAACATGTACAAGTATTGGACAGACCATTGTGTGAGTGGTACTTATCTGCTTAGTGGCCTATCACTCTTGCATTAGGCCTCCGAAGTTTTCAAGAATCTTTTTTTTGTTGATCTCTGATTATTAACAACAGGAATTGTGTTTGTCGGTCTATTGTGGTAATGGATACTCATGGTAGAATCAACTTTATACCAATTTACTGAAAAAAAACTTAATGAAGATTTTTAATAATCTTTGGGTTTTCGGCTAGGTACTTAATGAAAATTAACTTCAAAAAATTAGCACAACCATCTTTTTTTTCTTTTTTTTTTACAATGCAATTCGGTGCGTGAGTTGACGGATGCATGTATTCTAGAGGTATCTTTACTGGGTCTGGGTATTGGGGTATTGGGGGCCCAAGTGTTTTGTGTTGCTAGTCTATCTAACAGAAAAGTAATAAAAAAGACACACGAGGGCCCATAGACCGAACAATGTGCATTGTCCACTGGCCCCATATTTGTGTCTCTAGGTCTGCTGGTGAAACAGCCTTACTCATTACTACGTCATGTAGTCTATTTTATAAGTTTTGAAGCTTTGTAGTGGCTGTATTGTTAGAACTCCTACAGGAAAGTTATTTATGAAGGTTTTTTTTTTGGTTTTTTTCTTGAAATTTTGGCGATTGATTTTGTCATTTTTTTGGGGTAGGAACTTGGGACTTGGATTCTTCAAGAACAAACCATCATGTTAAAATTCTCGCATTGACTAAAAACAATTTGATGCGAGTGATATCGTATTTTCAATGTTGGTTGCAGAGCTGACAGTTACGTAAAAGTATAACGCCTGCGTTTGTAAAAATTGTTTAAATATGACAAGTTTCCAAGATAACCTATAACTTAAAACATTAAAAACTATTATAAAAATATCAAATTTTAATGTAATAAATACTGTAATTTTATGGCTTAAAAAAAAAAAATCAATGTCTAGTAGTTCTTATATTTTTGGTAACCGGCTAGAAAGGTATGCCTCCTACACTTGAATTCATGCAGAAAATGTTCAGGACTCGACAGACTTTAGGCGGGCAAACATGGGAAATACGCCTTTGAATAAGTTTGTTTGATTTTCGTCTAAGATGAAGGTTGTCTTCTGAAGCCAAATATTGGCTTCGAAATATTTATTTTTGCTGAGAAAAAAGTTATAAAATTAAATAAATAAACATATACTATATAATTATACTGGTATACATAATTGTATAGGTACTTAGTTTATGAAATTACATTGGAACACATTGAGTAGGTATGTTAAGGTACCTTACTTAGGTACTTGAAACTTGTTATTAGATATTTTTTTGTGATTTTCACTCTGTAAACAACGCGGAAAATAATGATAAAAATATTTTAAGAATTGGAAAAAAATTTAATCTGATTAGTTGATAGATCGCACAAGTTATGCTTTTCACTCCTTATGGATTTTCATTAAATCGCCTATATTGTTGTTTCACATACCTACGGTATAAATTGGCCGAAGATCGAGTTCAATTTGATTTTCTTTTTTTAATATTTTATTTACAGATAAAATGAGTGACTATGTTGAATGGATTGAAAATTTTAAAAATTCGTTCTTTTGTTGGTTAATTGTTTTAGTCAACTTAGTAGTCTTCGTTTGTATTTCCTAGTTTTAAGTATACTTTTACTTGCTGAAAGACAGACTAACCGGTATATAGGGGAGGGTGGAGCAGGTTGAGACGGTTTTTTTTTGAAAGCCCATAGCAGCTTCCCTGTTACACCTATCGAGCTAAACTGAGGCAATTAGTAGGTACTTGGGTAGGTAAGCTTTCAAAAGATCTATGAAATATTTTTCTAAGAATCGTACAAACAGAGCAATTCCAATTTGAAAAATTTGTGACAAGCTGCTCCATTGAAAATTTGATGAGGCAGCTTGTCACGATATAGAAAAAAAAATTGGGGCACATTGAGACAATTAAAATAGATGTGATAAAAACAAAAATAGAAGAAATTGTCATGCTGAACAAACAAAAATCTGTATTTTAAAATTTTACAATCATATTTACCGAACATTTTTATTTTTAAATTATTGTGGTGGAATTATTTGAGTGGTGCACATTGAGATGTTTTCAGACCAGCATTACAAAGTTGTATATCAAGCAGCGATGAAAAAATTTGCACTGAGTATTATTTTGGACTACTATCATTGTATAAGATCATACCCATCACAATTGGAATCCAATTTCTTAACAAAAATGATCAAATTATAATTTTGTTACTGTTATCAGTGAAATTTGTCTCAACATACCCCAAAATGAAAAACGTGAAAAAAATGGTACACAAATCTGTTGTAAAAAAATGATTGTTGGTTCATTATAAATAGTCATGGTACTAATACGAGAAAATACAACTTACTTGGAAATGGAATCAAAATTAATTTTGCTATAAAAAAAAATATGTGGAGAAACAACGTAAAAATTTTCTGTTTTTATCACATAAATGTCACAGCACAGAAACAAAATGACAGAACAAACATTTTAATACTGATTCAGGGTCGGTATACTAAGGAGGTAAAAATGTGATACAGTGTTGCCACTACAGTTTATAGTTTTTGAGAAATAAGCGTGTGACAAGCTGCCCCATGTCTCAACCTGTCCCACCTTCCCCTACGTGTAGGTACTTTTATTGGATTTTGTTCAGACATATTTTAGTTTTGAAATTGAAACACTGAAAATCAAAGCAATTGATGCTTCCCCAATTATAGGGAAACTAAATCATCAGAAATTTATTCCTCAGAGTGGAGGTTTTATTATTTTTCATCCTTTTGGCGATAGGAATATCGAGTTTAAAATCCATTGTTGGCATTTTCTTTTTTCAGAATGGCATGAAATGTTAGTGGCCATAGTGTAATCAGAAAATTATTTAAAAAAACAGGTAGGTACCCTACTTAAGCTAAGAATAATGTCTGAAAACGTGAAAACCTAAATTTTATATTAAGAAAATGAACAAATTCTTTGAAAAATGTCTTAGTTTTCGAACGTAAAATAATATGGGTCTGTGATACGTTGTGCATTTCAAGAGTAAATTGCTCAGACAAAGGAACCGTATAACGGATTCGATGATTTTTAAAGATCTCTTGCCCATACCCCGCAGCCGCCGCCTGCCCGTGCCCGTGACAATCTATATTGTTAATATTGAAAAAATTATGGAAATATTTGTTAACTACTTCTTTGGTCTCAAACAAGCCAAAGTCCTATGAATGAAATCTCAGCCTAAATTAAAACGTATTTTACAGAAGCAATCAAGAAAATAATAATGTTGATTATGTAACGATATTTTTGTATCATTCATAATACTTTCCTAAATTCGTATTTTTATCACATTGATCCTAAAGAAAACTAGCCTAAGTGAAAGAATAGTATATAGCTATACCCATAAAAAATATTTTCTGCGTAAACTTAGAAAGTGCATGCGTGGTCTCAATTTTTTATAAATTATTTTTCTGCATATTCTCTGCATGATATTTTTTCAAATCTTTTTCTATTTATGAAAAAAGAATGTAACTACAAACAGCTATAATTATTAGGATAACAACAAAAAATTCTAAGAAAGACCAAAAAAAAAAATTATTATATGCTCGAAACTTATATGTATAGTGAATTCGATGTTCCAATTTAAAAGAATTACAAAACAAAATTATAAATATAAAATACAGTAGTGGAAACTACTCACTGGGGACACCTGTGGTTAAGGGGGACTACCCTTTAATTGGGACAAATCTGAACAATCCTAGAACAAATGATGTGAAACTATAGGAAATCAGACCACTTAATTTTTTGGGAAAATGCATCGGTTTATTGGGATAAAAGAAGTCCATAAACAAGGTAAAATTGAAATTTGTGATTTATATTAAACATAAGTTTTACGCGCACTGTATAAACATTGAACGTGTTGGTGATTTTTGAAAAGAAAATAACCAATTCCAAATAGAAATGGATAAAGTTCACGATTTCTTTTGAATTAAAATTTTGAGTAATCCGCCTATTCCAGTTTTGAAAAATTCAAAAAATGGGCTGAGTATGCCCCAACAATTCTCCATTGTCTACGAAAAGTAAACCTTAATTTTTAATTTTCTCATATTCCTATTCCCCTTATTGGTTTGTCAATCACTTTCAAATTTGAGTCTAAACTGTTTCTAAAATTTTTCTGTTAGGGAAAGAATGGAGTTTTTCAGAAATGTGTTCGGCCTACTAATTTTCATAAACTACATCAAGTTTTCAACGTTATCAGAGAAATAGTTGATTAATATGTGTAGATATAGGCTTAGACCCAAATTATTTAGAACTCATTTGAAGAATTTTCATCTTGAAAGCAGTTATAAGTTTTCAAGTTGAATAATTTTGTATTTTTGACTTTTTTTTTTTCTTTCCCAAAAATTTAACCGAAGATTGCTCCTTATTAGAAAAGTACGCTCTGAAAACCCCTGGAAAGTAATGTGACGTCTATATTCTCTATCATATTGAAGACATTTTTAGAAATGTGAATCTGTTAAATCGTCTTTAGCCGATACCCAAACATTGCGTAATTGTTGGTTTAACAGAAGCTGAAAATAATCGAATGTGGAGCTAGGAAATTTGAATCCATAGTAAATCCTCTCTTGCAAATAGTAGCCTAAATAATATTTTAGATGAAGGATATGCCGATTATCATTGTTCTGGGTTTCTGGCTGTTGGACAAACGTAGCTATTGGTTGTAACAAGTGATAAGTTTCTTTTAAATTAAATAAAGGATTTAAAATTAATATTTTACGATAGTGTTTATAGAAATTTGAATATTTTACAGGAAGTTTTTTCAAATTATTTCAAAAATTAGCCAAATGATAAAGTTTTACGTTTCATTTGTTTGCATTAAACTAACAAAATTCTCTCATTAAATATTGTGGAAGAGATTTCATGTCAGAAGATGTTTAATAGCTTTATGTGTTTAACAGCTTCTTACAAAGTATGGGTGAGCCAACCTCAGTAAACACTGGCTGAAGTTTGGTGTTTACTAGCGCCTTTTATACCCAACTCTTAACATGCACACTTACTTAAATACACATGTATTTGGTATGTACTGATGATTTAATTGCGTTGTACTTCGTTGGTAACAATGTACAATAAATGCACTTATCAATACGATGTAATTGGTGATAAGCTGATTCATCATGGTTTGACAATTATAAATTACGTACATACTGTAACAAGTAATTCTCGCAAAAGTAAATTGTGTTTAACAAGCAATGCACTAAATTGGCCAACTTTTTGGCGGCGACAGTCATTGGGGGCTGAGCCGCTTATTCCTCACTCAGGGTGATGTCCCTACAAACATAATTATACATTCTTTTACACCAGGGGAAACTTTATTTTTGATGTAATTCTAGTGACAATAAATAAGAGGTTATGCATCACATTTATCCTACTACTTCTTTTACTGGAGTAAAATTAAAATCATGAAAGTCAATTTTTCTTCTAAGTGTTCTTCAAATCATAGGCATAGCTTCAAGCAAAGATTATACCCCTTGCAAACCCGTTGAGTTTTTGAGACAGCTTCAACATAAATAAGAGAAAATAGATTTTAAAATTTGAGGGGAGGCAATAGCCCCAATCAAAAAAAACTTTAGGAGTCTTTATATAGTTTACTTGCTAATGGGGTATTAAAATTGACCTCAAAAAAGAATTGTGAGTGAGGATGATGAAAATTATCTGTTTCATAAGAAAAGAAAACAATTAGTACCATTCTTCCATTTTGACCTAATTTTTTAAAATATGTATTTGTTTTCAAAAAACTACGAAGAGATAGTTATCATATAGGAGCAGGTGTGAAAGAAGTTTGGTGCCTATCAATTCAGTAGTTTCTGAGAAAACTGGAAAATAAAAACTTCCCGGAAATTTGATTCTTAGCAATAAAACATGGATAGATCAATAATTTTGTTAAAGATATGGATCACTGTCGATAGTTTTTGTAATTTTTATACCTTAAACTAGCAATGAAATATCGATATGTTTGTCAGAAATCGATGATTATTGGTACAGATATTATAGAGGTTGTGGATCGATGCAGTGGAGTAATTGTGTAAAAGAAATAAAGATCTACTCAAAGTAACACCTCAGAAGTGTGTGTAATTGCAGCAGAGCTGTGAAATATGTACATGGTATAAAGTGTAATTGGTAAAGAAACTTGTACGGAGCTAAACGAGTGAGCAGCGGAATAGAGTAACAGTGTAGCCGCGAGTAAAGGTACAAAAGTATATGGAGAAAGATAGTCGAGTGTTTGCAGGATTGAGAGAGGAGGAGGAGGATTGGTGGTACCAACAGATATCGATTACTATCGATATTATTTTGCAAAATTGTTTCAAATATATGGAATTCAGGTTTTTTTTCTGTGAATTATTGATGAACATTGACAAACTGGGTTTTCTAGCATAGTATCGCTGCCCTAGAGTTTTTGTTTTTATTTCAATTCTGCATCTGTGGAACCTTTTTGTGTAATTATTTATTTCAATAAAGATCCAAGCAGAAAAAAATTTAAAAAAAATTTTTGAGCCCAGGACCCCTTTCCCCTTATTTGCGCCTATGATCTTTAGTCTATTACCTTTAACTCCAATCGGATAGACTGAGGAACAAAAATCTGATAGTATTTGCAATACCACGAATGCGCAACTTTCTTGTTGCAACAGTGATCCCTACAGTTTCAGGTAACATTATGTAACAATACATCATGACGATTGTATTCTCATTTAAAATGTATTCTCTCACTCGAAATGGTCATCTCGCTACATAAATATCTATGACCTTTCTCCATTGTTCATGAAAGAACAATTATGATTGAAATTCAATATAAATAGTCATTATTCATGAATTTTGATATTCTAATAGCTTGCATTTAAACATCAGTATCCAATTAGGACCTCCCAAATACGAGTGAATGCACAACCAGTTTTCTGATAGAGAACTGTAGGTTCCCACACCCATGTTTTAGGCTTAAACACGGATGTAACTTAGGGCGGATTGCATAAAGCTCCCCCAATATCGAAGATGTCATCAAATCTTGTTATTATATTTATTCGAATCTATCCATCACATTCTATGTGAAATGTTTATGAATTTGGCCTAACATTTTTTTTTCGTGTTAAATAGCCAAGTTAATTAAAGCTGGTTTTCATTCCTTTAAGAATGGGCCATTGGCTGTGTTTGATTGAGCGAAAAATTGCTATACCTGCTTGAAGTTTACCCTATATGGTGTTAGTTCTTTTTGTGACAGTTCTATAAAGAGAAAAAACTTAAGAAATTTATATTTCCGTTAGAATAATTTTTGGTTGAGAACGACACATGATGCAAATGCACTCGTATCGTATCTTCATAAACATCGATTTCACTTTTCACGAGGATACAGAAAAATCTTTTATCTGTGGCAATTGAATTTTTTGGAGGAAAATTAGGTAGGCAATAAATTTCCTCGAAGCCATAAATTTTACACAATACAGTCACCGAAAACTGTTTTCACCTTCAAAGTGATCAAGTTAAAAGGTTTTGAAAATTTTGCTAATACTTTCTCGATTACGTACATTTCTTAAATTATCCACTTACTAAAGTTTTTTGACACGTGGTTGACGCTTGGTAGAAAATAATTAAATTCACGATTTTAGAATATTCCAAGTTTCCGGAAATAACAATGTAGTTTAGTCTGAAATCTAATCCTCGATGATTTTAAGGAAAGAAAAATAGAAAATCGCACAAACTGAAAATTCTCAAAATAACGTAGTAAATGAATTCATAATCACGTATGAGGGAAAAAAAATGAAAAAAATATGTGGCCGTAAATTTACATCGCCCAACAGAGCACTGAAGAATAAAATAAGTTTACGTTGGAAACGCGTTTTTAAAAGATAAGCTTTTATTTTTTTTTCTTTAGCTTCGTGCGAAATAAATATTATTTCGTTACGGAAGGTTGGCTGCAGTTTTGGTATATTTTAAAATCGCGGTAGTGAGTAGAATAAAAGCTGTATAAAAATACACTTAACTCCTAATTCAAGAGGATTTTTATATAGTGAAAGAATTTTTTTGTCACATGGAAGGACTGCGATAAGATATTGCGATGTTCATAAAACTGAATAATTTTTTTCCACTTTTTATTTTCGAATTAAAGCGAAATTTTTATTCAGTTCGGGGAAAGAAAGACGAGGAAACGCGTCCTATATGAATTTCCAATTTTGAATTCTATATTCAGAACACATATAAAAAAATCCAGCTGGATAAGCAGACTGAAATGGCCTCCAATAGGCAACTACGTTCGAACATATGTTGTAATATCAGCGAAGCATATGAATTCGATTTACTTATGTTTCGTCCCCTAATCTCGACGTGATATTGAGATGAGGGGGAAATAATGTGCCCCAAGAGAAATTTTTCCTGCTCCCATACTTCAGGAATAAGTCGAGATAGAAAGATGAAATAAAATGGAGCAGTTAGATAATGTTATAAATAATACTATACATTTTTCCAATAATTTTGAAATAATTTTCGCTGCAGGTACCTACTTATGCAAAAAATTAAAAATAAATATTAAAATCTAAAATATTATGTAGTTCTGTATGTGACTTATTACCAAATCCACAAAATGAAAAAAATGTCGAGTATAATATTCTTTGTTTACCATTGGTTTTATAAGAATTTGATGCAACGCTTTCAAAAGAGAGTCATCTGACAAACCTGGTTCCTCTTCCCCTCTTCAGAACTTTTTATCAATTAGCCAGAACATGGCGCTTGTCTTCACCCACCTATCGACTTCTATCTCAAGCAGCTACAAAATGTCTTCCATACAATCATCAGGTACTTCCTAAGCAACGCCTTCCTTTTTCCCGTTTCCTTTTTGACATCTTCATTTTCAATTCTTAATATCTCCTCTCATAGGCCAAACTATATCTTCTTATTTACATAGATGGTTCAAAATTGGTTGGTGTTGGAGCCACTATCTTCATACACTCTTCTCTCTTTCAATCTCAAACTTCCCTTTCACGCCATGTTTCTATCAACACTGCCGAAGCATACCTACCTTTGTATTTTTGTGGCCCCTGCACTATGTATTCTTATCATTCCTGAAATTCCTCCTCATATTTTTGTCTTTTCTAACTCTCCACGTGTCCTATCAGTAATCCAATATCCTGCAAATACTCCAGTCCGCTTACTTATTTAGCACCTTTCACTGGTTTACCTCCCATTCTGATATCTTCCATGTTGAAACCGTTGATGCTGCGGCAAAAGTAGCTACAGAGCTAATCCTATCGACCTTACGTATTCCCGAATGAGATCTCCTAATTAAAATTGAGCGATCCATTCCTCTGAGTGGTCCGATGCCTGACGAACTTTTTTAGATATCAGCACTTCCTACCCATTCAACGCTGTGTTCCTTCAACACCGTGGTTTCATCTTTACTCCCTTTTTCCTAACTTCATTGGCGTCATTTTCCCACTAAGCTCTGGACATTACCATTCTCCCTCTCCATAAAATTCATCTTAACTCATCTCCTTTCTGTCTCCTCCATCAAGATCCCCCTTTTGTAGAGGTGGATCTCAAATCATAAATTCTGTGCATGTCCAGCTCAATATTATAAACCTCGTTGACGCACTACTCATCTCATTCTACGAGTAAATCAATTCCCTCCTTTCTATATCACCACCCTCCTAAGTTTCAACTTCCAATCTATAGTACCATCTATTCAATTCTTTGTAACGTACACCGCACTCCTTATAACTCATTTCTCCTTGAATAACTTCTCCCGCCGCTGCGGATTGAGTAGTTCTACACTTCATTGATGATGAAGCTCTAATGAATACTCATTCAAAGAAAATGCGCAATTTACAGCCTAATAAAATTTTGAACGTATTCACTGTGTTGCTAATATAAGATTTTATTGGTGTATCATCCGTAAAAGATGAGTCAATGTTTGACGCAGCAAAGTTAATTTTGTGTAATGCCTCGAAAACTCATGGTGAGTCACTTGTCTGTCCTATCATGGCTCGAAAAAACGTAATTTGAGAACTTGTTTGTGCCCTTTTCCCTTCAATCAGTAGGTTAGCAGAATTTTTATTTCCTTCCAAACATAGAAGCCTATGGCTCCGTCTGCATAGCCAACAGCAAGCAGCAGAAGCAAAATATTTTGTGCGTGCCGTTTAATGTTGACAGCAAATTTACCCTGTTTGAAGTTGCTGTTGCTACTTGCTGTTTGTTATGTAGGCGTGGCCTTTGAATGATACGTTATATTTGAAACTCTTGAAAAAATGTTTGGCAACGCCCTCATATACATAAAATTATTGTATGGGACGCAGAAAGAAACAATTTGAGTCTTATGAAGTGTATTCTTAGCTTATACCAGGGGGGCATTCTGATTTCAATGGCAAAAAAAAAAAAGTAAATTTGTAAATTTGATACATCCACCACGACCAGGCGCTTTTGAGGAAGTCTTATAGAGGTAATGAAAAGGTGTCAAAAAATTTGTACGCCCAGGGCAGAAAAAATGCTAGTTACAAGATGGCTGCGCATCTCTTCATCACCCTCATGCGCATACCTGTTGGAAAAGAGCCTTAATTACGACCCTGATCTTATATATAAAAGCCACTTGTCCGTAACGCTTATCACGTGACCAGATTCACAGAAATAGTTGGCTATGTGTATATTTCAATTTCAGTCTAACTTTTAATCTTTTTTTTCTTCATGGTGCATTTGATTTATAGATAATTTGGACCCATTTATGATTTACGTAGGTCTGTGAATTATTCTTGCGTAGGAGCATTGGGTATTCTCTAGTATAAATATAAAAGCCACTTTTGTAATGCTATAAGGTGACCAGTTTTGTAGATATATTTGTCTGCATATATTTAAGTCCTTCCACTATATACATAATGGACTGCCAATACTGATAAAATGTTGAAGGCAACTAAATGAAATGTACATTCCATTCAAAAGTTAATTCCCTTATCAAACTGTACTTTTCACAATATTAAAAAATCATAATTCTCAAATTGAACGTATTTTTATTTTAACCAGATTTTCTTGTTTGAAATAAATTTAGTTATGGCTAAAATACTTTGAAGATCAACAGTCGTAAATTCGGGTTTATATATTAACAGTTTGTGAATATAAATTGTTACCTATTAATCAGGATTCAGCGATGAATCAAAGAGAATTCACCTACAAATTCTCTTCGATTTGCCGTTAAATTAATCAGGTTTCAGCGACATGAATTCTTTTCAATTTGTCGTCGTTAAATTAATTAGGATTCTTTCATTAGTGATGTTTTGTGCATGCTTCTGTGTAATTAGATTTTAATTCCCTTGCTCATTTACCGGCTTTTGACTGATCATCTTTTATTCATTCTTATGTCCGTCGAATACGACTGCTGACTTTTAGTCTATAACCGTACATTTTAAAATGGAGTCAAAAGATATGAACGAAAATAATGTTTTAAAGAGAATTCATCTACGAATATTAAAAAGGAATAAATGACGCTATTTAATTTTAAAAATACTTTCATTTTGTAAAATGACAATGCAAATCCTCCAAATTATTTAATCAGTTGACCTATGATATTTGATAAATCCTGAAAAAATAAAACTTTTGAATGAAATGTACACCTTTATGGCGTCTCCATATAAGCCAATGTTAATTTTATCAGTGTGCGCAGTCCATTACGTATATAATCGAAGTTTAAGTCTAACTCGAAATTATTTTTTTCTTCATATCATATCAAGGCTCCTGATTAATTGATAATTTTGAAGCATTTATGTAGGTCTGTGTAAATTATTGCAGCCTTGTAGCATTGGGTACTCACTAGTTTGCGTTTTACTCATCTTAAAAGTGTATTTTTAAAAATTCATTTTTATCTAACTTATTTTCTATATGACTACAACTACAGGAGATACTGCTAACAAGAACCAATTTGGAACCAGAGAAAAGTGGTTCAATCTACCTGAAAAGTCAATATAGAAAAGAAGAAACCAGGAAAAAATTCATTTAAATGTTAGAATTTAAAAATGTTTTATTTATGTTTAGTATAGTTGATGTTTTCCTCATTTTTTGATTGAAGGAACCATCCATCTGGGAAATATTTAATATGAAGGGATCTACATTGCTTCTTTCAAATATCTTGCATTGTATATTTATAACATGTAACTTAGGAGGCATTTCTGCCAGCGATTGCGTTAGTTGTAATTCCACTTTGTAAAAAATTACAATTATAAAACCTGGAAAACTTGTTTTCAACATTTTAGTTCTATTATGTTTTATGTCCCTACACTCAGTTGGTTTTATTTTTGTTCAATAATTTCATTTTTTGAATAATTTTTTATGAAGTGCAAAATGAAAGTCTCTAGCAGTTTTTTACAATAAGAATTTACTCTAGAAGTAACAGATAATGTTGTTACTGTAATATTTCAACAAAACTGAATTTGATTTTCAGCCTATTGTTTTTTTATTAATTACAGCAATTCAGATTTATTTGTTGGTCAACAACCAAATTTCAATCAGATACAAGAAAAACAAATTCAAATTTTAAAATTGATTTTAAATACTGTTAGATTTACTGTATTGGACTATATTAATAGTAATAGTAATAATGATTTAACAAAAAGGAATATCAAAAAACGTATGCTATAATGTATCACACAATAAAATGTGGAAACTCAAAATTGAGCCCCTCTTAGGGACCACTGGCAGTTGAAGTATGGGTTGAATGCAAAAATGAATGCCAAATTTGGACTCAGCACCTCAAAAAACATATCTAGTGATTATCATACATTAAAATATGAAAATTCAACATTAACCCCTTTTGGGGCCCATTGGTGGATGATGAATGGGTCAAATGGAGAAATGAACACCAAATTTGGACTCAGCGCTTCAAAAAAAAATTTGATGATGTATCGCACATTGAAATATGAAAACTCAACATTAACTACTTTTAGTACCCACTGACGGTTGAATAATGGGTCAAGTAGCAAAATGAACACCAAATTCGGACTCAATGCCTCAGAGCTTCAAAAAACATATTAGGTGATGTATCACACCATAAAATGTGAAAACTCAAAATTGACACCTTTTGGGGCCCACTGGAGGTTGAAAAATGAGTCAGATGGAAAAATGAACACCAAATTCAGATTCAGCGCCTCAAAAAACATATGTGGTGATGTATCAAACAGTCAAATGTCAAAACTCAAATTTTGTTGGCAAAATGTTTATATGCGCATAACTAAGAAAGGGTAATATAATACTAAGAAAATGGTGTTATCTGAAATATTTATATAAGCACAAGAAATACCGTATTCTAGATGCTTTTGGGTGATCCAATGAGGATGCGTTATTCCGTTTTATTTGGAATGGGGACTTGTGATTGGTCATCTTACTTTTTTGATGAAAAAAATTCTCAGATTTTGAATCAAATTTTTGGGTTACCTATGGGGAATTTTTCGAATTTCTTTGGCCAGTGTTACTCGTCATTAAAGTACCAATTTTTGGAACCATCAATTTTTGGAACCATCATTCGTATTTTTAAGATAAATATTGAATGCTGCTGAGTGGCGCATAGTTTCATTAGATTGCCAGAAAACGGGTCAAACACAACACCTCTTTTTGAAGCAGTCGATAAAAATTGCCAGATATTCTTTTCGCATTTTTGTGACATCACAAAAATTGGATGAAATCGGATTCGTTCTTTTTGCCCTTGCTGGGAAGTACCTACCTATAGTGGTAACGTCGTCACATGTGTCTACACTACCTAAAGAGTCGGTACGAACGTTGCACTGCGAGTGCGAAGGGAAACGTGTGTTTCAGTTGATGAAACACTCGGGTTGCAGTTAAATCGAAATCGATATTTTCGCAGACGTATATCTTACCGGATAGGTATATATATATATATATATATATATATATGTATGTATTTCTAATGTTAATTTCGACTGCTGTGTAACCTAGATCGCAACATCTTGCACAAAATGCGAAAAATAGTAAGCTAAGAAGGCCGAAACAATTTTTTTCCCTCGCAATTGTCCGCTCTGCGCGAGGTGACGAGGGGTGGGGACGAGCTGCAGATGAGAAAATGGTCCAAACAAATGCGACGTCGCGCCGAAAAATCAGGAGCCTGCGCGACACTGCTCCTCTCTTAACGAATAAAAACGCTATATTCCGTTTTCGTTTTAAATAATTCGATATGCTGGCTTACCTTCGGCATTCTTTCTAAAATTCATTAGTCGATATCCTCCTCGTCTACCAGGTTGCCGAACTACGACTCGCCGAAAAATGCGAATTTCTCAGCTTTGTTATACCTGGGTGCGAAAAAGGTTTTTGACAACGCCGATTATCGCCAAAGACAAAAGAAAATTACTTGCGAGAACGATAAGAATGTAAGACATTATATCGGCCTCGGAAAAGTGAAAAATTCTGAATTTAAGTTAGAAAATGAATGCAAAAACCGGTTTCTCTCGTTGTACTGCGTACGAAATTTTCGAAATGCGCATTTATTTCGTTTAATGAGTCGATCGGAGGGAGAGGAAGAAGTTTTTAGCGAATTATCAAAATTGTTGAGCCTTCTCGAAGGAATCAAACGATTGGAAAGGCGAAAAAAACACAAACGACTTTCTGTAAGGTTGGTCTGCGAGAGAATATGAAAATTGAAGAATACAAATATAGGACAACTTTCAGCTCACTGTATACGTACGTATGATAATAGCACTACACGCTCACTGAGAAAAGCATAAATGACGCGTTTACTTTTTTTTTTGCTATTTCTTTTTTTTTAATCATCATTATCTGTTTGATGGGGGACGTGGACGAAAGTATGCGCTATGTATACCGCTGTTTCGCAATGTCGACGAAAAAAAAAATAAAAAAAGAAAAAAAAGAGAAAAAAATAGTGTATTTACTCTCGAAGTGACACACAACAACATTGGCCAAAAAAAGTGACGCAAATTATAACCTTCTGTTTTGTACGCATGCGTGCAAATATTAATTTTTTTGAACTTTTTTTTTGTTTTGCGAATAATTTGAATAAATTCGTTCTTTCTTGAATTCTGTATTTTTGAAAAACAGCCTAAGTAAGTACATAATAATAATACGCAAAAACGAAACGAGGAATGAGCTCAAGTGTGAGAGTGGTGTGAATAGGTGTACCTACATTTTTGTTTTCTTTTTTCGCCATTGATGGTACATAAGGTGAAAACTATTGACGTAGGCACGTGTTTAACTCGAGTAGGCATATCTACATAGAGAAAAAAAAATTCTAACGCAGCAAGGCTCGCTAGAAAAAATAGGTTTTCGAGAGAAAGAATTATGAAATTTTGAAGGTCACATTAATTGTCTGTAAGTTCGTATGCGTTAATGGTGTGTTACGATTGTGTGAAATGTTTTGGCGGTTGACAAAATATTAGACAATGTGAGATATAAAATAATTTTTTCTTGAAAAAATGAAAAATAAATTAAGATGATAAAGTATGGTACGTCATCATATAATTTAAAATAAAACCGATGAAATATATTATAGTTATGAAATATAAAAAAAGAAAACATGAGCGTGTGGTTAATTTTTATAAAAAGAAAAATTTATGGAAATTAGAAAAAAGAGAGAATAAAAACTTTACCTGAAGTATAGTCCGGTCAATCTGTATCAAAATTGGTAGCATGCTACAGTAAATTATAATGAATATTTATTTCAAATTTCGTAAATATGTTCCAAAATTCGGCATTTTATAACCAATGTAAAAATAAAAATAGCGATATGGAAGTACCGCGAGGTCGATCCGTGCCAAAATTGGAAGTTTACTACAACAAATCAAAATAAATATTTACTCCGAATTTCGTGGCTATTGGTGCAAAATTGAGCATTTTATAGACAAAATAAAAACAAAAATACACATATACAGAGTTATGCATTTTCAGGCGCGCCATTTAAGGCTTATATTGTGGGGCGTTCGAATTTGACTAAGCCAGAATAAAATATATACCTAGTTGTGGCGGCTACCGCCACACTACATAGGCTAATTACTACTTCTCCCTCAAACACCGTCACCCAGCCCGTGGCCGAGTGAATACAGTGCTGACTTTTGGTGGTGGTGGACTGAGGGAGGTTTTAGGTGTTTGGCCAGTAAGGGTTCGAATCCCCGTGCTACCTGAACACCTAAAGTGGTGACATCAATGTGATGCGGGAATGGTACAGATGCCATCTCTCGGACACGTACAAAACCAGTAGCCGTGGTGGTATGTAACACCACAGATGCCAGAATGTGACAGCACTGTAGGGCGTGCGCTAGAGATGAAAATTTTAGTTCATTTTTTGGATTTAGTTCATTGAGTCTACTTCACCAAAGTGAATTAGTTCACTGAACTAGTTCAATTCGTTCAGTAGTTCAGTAAATTTTTCAACTCGATCACTTCAGACTTCAATCAGCTGATTTATGATTGGCTCATATCATTTAAATCAACTAATTTATTATATGATATTATGATCAATTTGTATTCATAAATTTATGCTAGAACTATTGGTTAATTGTTTGACTCACTCATCAACTGCTACTTACTTCAATTTCAGTTCCATCAACGGATCTAGTATAGTAGACTGATAAGAACTAAGAACTATCAAAAAAAAAGAACTAATGAACTAGTTCATTTAGAAGTAAACTAAATGATTGATTAGTTCACTTCTAGGATTAGTTCAAAAGAACTAACTCGTGAATGAACTACCCATCACTAGCGTGTGACACAGTGTGGTGATGAGGGTGGGCATCACCACGCGCCAGCGTACATCCTTACTCGCAAGGTGCCTCCGTACTGGCAATTGTATTACACTCCCCTATACTGAGGGGGAGTGGTGTGGCAGCTACCGCCACACTACGTAGGCTAATTACTACTTCTCCCTCGAACACCATCACCTGGCACCATGACCGAGTGAATACGGTGCTGACTTTTGGTGGTGGTGGACGAGGGAGGTTTTAGGTGTTTGGCTGGTACGAGTTCGAATCCCTGTGCCGCCTGAACACCGAAACTAGTCATTTACATAAGCTCCAAAATAAAAATACGAAAATGAATCCATCAAAAGGCAAACATCCGATTAGTATTTAGATAAGATAATATTTCTCGTGGATAATAGTACTTAACAATAAGACTCGATAAAGTATTCTGTCAGTATTTCACGGTGCACTGAGTTGAAACCTTGCAAGTTAAAATTGTACCATGTACACCATTAGAGAGGAAGTGTGGTGGGTGAAGCAGCATAATTTGAGTTTGTCATATCGAAGAATTAGTGATTTGTTTCAACAAAAACATCCTAATTGGCCAAAACCTGATCAAAATATAATAAGGCACTGCATCAAAAAATTTGAGAGAACAGGTTCAGTAATTTATGATCAGAGAGGAACTCGGCTTCCTTGCCAGGAATCAGACAATGACTTATAAGTTCAGGCAAGGGTGACTGCAAATCTTAAGTCAAGTACTTACTATTTGTAATGGCATAAAAAGGTGTTGGTGTTAGATTTTAGACCAGTTTATATGTTACATCTTACACGAGATATCAATATTATACTGAATATTAATACCTCTAAGTGTAAATTGTTTTAATTAATTTATCATCCACACTCATATGGTGGACCTTAACTTTTCTGGATTCAGTCTTTTAACACAATACAACAACACAATTTGATACTTTAAAATATAATAATTTTTTACATACAGTACAGGTATTTTTACATAATACAATTTTACGTAATAAGTGATTGAATGAATTCCTGGTAATAATCAGCATCGTCTACATAAAAATGTGAGTTTATGTACCCAATTAGGTATATTAGTGTTCACTGTGATTAGTGTAAAATAGGTATTTGTGTGTATATATATATATAAATGGTAAAAAAGAAGAAGAGTTTGTTTGAAGAAGAAGAAGAGTGACATTGAAGAAGATGAAGACTCTAATTTATAAACAATGCAATATTGTTTGCATAGTTCCATATATTTTTGTTTGTGTGTACAAATGTGTTTGTCAATGGAATTATAGACAAATAAATCCATTACACTATTGAAATAGCTGCAGATACAGGACTACCTATTGCAATTGACAGTTGTACATAAGTTTAAAAAACTTGGTTATAAGTGTTATAGGCCAACTCTTGTACAAGAATTTTGTCCTCAAGACAGGGAAAAGTGATTGTAGAAGCTTCAATGGCTCTAGAATTGTGGGAAGAAAATCCTGATTATTTTAGAAATATCATATTTAGCGATGAGAGCTCATTTACTGTGCATCATGCTCCCAATTGCCAAAATTATCGGTATTGGTCACAACATAATCCGCATGAAACATACACAAGCCAGTCATAATAACCACAGCGGATAAATCTTTAGGCAGGTATTCTGAACCAAAGTATTTTGGGTTCAATTGTAATTACTGGTACTTTAACAGGGGAAAGTACCTCAATCTATTGCAGACTGAAATTAATGCCATGGTCAGTACTGTAGGTATAGTATCAGAATTATGGTACATGCACGATAGATTTCCTGCTCGTAAATACTTATCTGCCATAGAATTTTTTCGCAATGCATTTCCAGACAAAGTAATTGGAACTTATGAGACCCCTTTGGCCTGGTCACCGCAGTCCCCTGATCTCAATCACTTAGAATTTTTTTTCTGGGGCCACATTTCATCAGTAGTGTATTAATCTGGACCATATTCGACTGTGGAGGCTCTTGGGAATGCCATAAATGAGTATTGTGCCAATATTACTCACACCTAACTTGCTCATGTGCAGAATTATACGACCGCTTGCATTATTGTGTAATGGCAAATGGTGGCTATTTTGAGCTTTTAATTTAATATTACAGCACTTTTTGTTTTTTTTTTAATCAGTTTTTCTTTATTTCAAATTTGATATTGCTTTATTCATTGTTGATACCCATTAAAGTGCCTTTTCTGTTGCATTTAACAATGTTTTATTACTATTTCTAAGTTATTTCTTTGGGGCGTGTGTAAATGAATAGGCATATATTTTATTCTGGCTTAGTCACATTCGAACACCCCAAAATATAAACCTTATGTGGGGCGCCTGAAAATGCATAACCCTGGGTATGTATGTATACATGAGTTTGAGTTATTGGTGCCAAAATTTTCCTGAGATCATGAAACGAAAAACGTACCCACCCATCTGGGGACTAATACCGCACGAAGCGTAATAAATAGATTTTCCAAAGAAAACCTACTTAAAAAACTGCTGAAAAACTTCAACAAATTACTCTGTGAAAGTAAATCCATAAATAAATCAGGTTGATGGTTGGAAAAATGTTACGCTGGTTTGATTTACTGGCAGTGCTGGCGTAAGTCCGCGTTACTCGTTAATTCACTATCTGTATTATTGGAAGTAATTTTGTGCAGCACCCCCTTTTGTTATACCCCAAAGCATAATGGGACTGGGCGGTCTAGGTGGACAGTGGGCGAATACAGCATGAAAATATTCGAGAAGGTGGCGTGATAGGTCTCCCAGAGGGGTCATATGTGGTCGATGGTATTTGCATGAAACGATTTCTTTACTTAATTACAAAAGGGTATGTTGCGGCATTAAGAGCCCTTCGCTCCCATTCGTCTCCGAATATTACCTATAAAAAATCTCCCAAAAAAATATCCGATTGACATTAAAACGCGAAGGTCGTATAGGTATCAAGTTCAGTCGCATTTTCCAACCGATTGTCGTATGGGAACCAAAATGCATCCGTCACTTCCGTCAGTGACGTTGAATGCCTGTAATACCGTTTTGGAAGTGGAAATTTTTAAGACTAAAACGATCTGATGTAATATTGAAAATATGACCATAAATTGTAAATTTCGAAAGTGTAAATGATGCGGAGTTTCATTCGTGGTTGTATGTATTTTCCTCGAAAATGGAAACCCTGAAATTTATGCCAATTCTGTATACCTACCCAACTAAAGAGCAAAGCTGAGCACCCAATTTTTGCAGAAGCTTTAACTTATATTGAAATTTATTGGTACCTATATGCTCATACGGGCAATAAAGTTTCATTTAAAATGTTTGATATTTTCAAAATTATGACCTTGTTATCTTGATATAGGATTACGTGAACGTAGAGTTACATAAAAAATTGAATTTTCTCTCCTATAAATGAAAATATGGCCGAGGTATGCACGTTACACATTCAGAAAAATGTATCATTTCTAGAATTACGAAGTAATGAAATACGTTTTCAAAGTACAATCCTAGAGTATACTTAGGCCATAATAAGTAGACGGCGGTTCAGAACTTGTTTTTATAAGCTTTTATTCTATACTCACTTCTACAATTTTAAAATATATCAATACTGCAGCCAACCTTCCGCAACGAAATTATTTATTTCGTACGAAGCTAAAGCAAAAAAAAAAAATAAATAAATAAAAGCTTATATTTTTTTAAAACTTGCTTTTAACGTGAACTTATTTTAAGTAGTTTATTCACATACTAACTTTTCCTACAGGCGTATTTAGATATAAGTGACCGGATCAAGAAATCGAGCAGTTGGAAAATGGAAATATCCAAAAATTTCTTTTTGTTTGTTTTTGTTTTTGCTTTTTTGTTTTGACAGTCATAATATTTCCTTTAGCAGTCTGAATTTGAAATTAATTATATAGTTATTCCTAACAAAAAATTAGTTTGTAATTTGATAGATTCTAGGCTTTGACTATATAGTACTGGACCAGTAAAGCTCCATAAGACCAATGTACTTTTTAATGTCAATAGATGAAAAAGTAGTCAATCCTAGCGTACCTTCGGCGTATTTTCGACGTTTTGCTTAGGTTCACAAATTTATAATACATCTGACAAAGACTCCCTTAAATTCACAAGGATAGCGTACTTAAACACAAAGCCAAATACGTCAAAAGGTACACTCTGGTTGCCTATTTAGCGCCAGCATGTCTATCCAGAAATCATCTTTCTTTACTGGTCCTCCACTATATAGTCAAAGATTTCTAGGCTTTCGCGATTTATACCAAAAAAAAAAATAATAATTTCCGTTTTAATAATTTAATATCCTTTTTGTTTTTCGAGTTTTTATTATTCTTATGTTTCGTTATTATAAGCTTTTATTTTCATTCATAATTTTGGGCAATAAGTGTGTTGGTAATTGTCATGATGGAGCATCAAATACAATTGTGGCGGCATTTTTAGATGACTTTTTTTTCATTTTAGAAGAAGTCAATCACGTTATGATTATGATAGACGATAAAAAAAATCCGTCCCCTCCAGAAAATTACAAAATGAGTGGCAAGGCGGCCGAAACAGTTTCGCTCCCAGTTGCGTAATATTTAAAAATGGCACTGGCTGAACGGTTTTCGGGCTAAGAAAGTTTAATTGTTTGGATTTTACGTACGAAATTTTTCTGAGGAAATAATTTTGAAGTGTTGAAAAAAAAAACCACAAAAATTACTATAATTTTTAATTCTAAAAGAATACGACAAGTAGTTACCGAAGTACCTACCTATTTTATTTAATTTCATTTTACTCAACTTAAAACGATAATCTACAATCCTTTTATCTGTTGTCAACGTTTTACAATGAACTTAAGTCATTTGAAATAAGCTACGTAACGTTTTTCTGAGGTAACTGACGTAAAATGTCCAAAAAAGTGATTAAACCCGGGTGTGGTTTCGTATACCTGTGCTACGAAAATTTCTATTTATAGAACTTATCAGAAAAAACGTTAATCGTTGTTCTTTTTTTCTCATTTTTCATTCCTTTTTCTTATTTCCTCTGAAAGTGACTGTATTACGAAATGACGTTGTTAGCTGGTGATTAAAAATTAAAAAACTCTAGCGCAGCAAGCTACGTTAGAAAATGTAGGTTCCTAACAAAAAAAAAAAAAAAACAAAAAAAACATGATAAATAATTTAATATTTAATGAAATTAAATTATGTGAATTTAAATGATTGCTTGTCGAATAAAATAACTGTAAAAGTTCTTTGATGACAGCTTTTTTTTTTCTTCTAAAATATATCTTCTCTTGTTAACAATAATTAAAGATTTTTTAAATCATTTTTATATGAGAAATATTAAATTGGTTAAAAATATATTTTGTAATTTGTTGGAATACAATAATACAATAATAAATGCAAAAATGCAAATTATTTGGAAGAATAATGGTAAATATTACGTTTAAAATGAAGTGGCAGGAAATTCAAAATGAAGTGAAAGAGTGAAGTGTAGTACGAAGTTATGAAACTCGTACGAAAGCTATCAATTCTTAGCAAATTGAATAAAAGTACGTACGATTTGGACTAGCTTCTTTGGTTCATCTGGACTTAAAAATTTTTTCTCAGTAATAGTTTCAGATTTTTTTAAATTACCTCTACGCGTAAACCGTTAAGCCGTTTGAAAGAAATTTTTGAAGAATTATGGAATATAATACATACAGTGTCTTTACCATTTCATACTTTGTATTGGTTAAAAATTATGTATTGTAGAACCATTTAAGTCTCGAAAATGAAACATAGTAGCATGTAATAGACGGATCATAAGATCGATCTGGACGAAAAACAATAGGGTTGGTCATTATGTAGATTCAAATAAATGTACCAAATTTCAAGACTATCGGATAAAAACTGTGACCTGTGCTGAACTACGGAGTTCCTGGGTTTCGATACAAGATCAATTTTAATATACATAATAATAATAATAATAATAATAATAATAATAATAATAATAATAATATTAATAATAAATAATAAATAATAAATAATAGATAATAATATTAATAATGTATCGCTTTTATAGTTTTTAAAAAATACAGATACAGTTAATATTTTCATTTTTACCTAGTTCATTTGCAAATGGGGTATTTGGAAAGGTTAGGGGTGGGAGTGATGAAAATTTTCTCTTTCACGACAAAAGGACACCAATGATACTATTTTCCCATTTTGAACTAATTTTTTAAAATGTATAAATGTATTTTATGCAACTATGTATGTATATCGCTTAAGTTTTTAGTTCCCAGTTTTGAGAAAACTGCAGTAGGGATAGAACTGAAATTTTCACGGAAGGTAGTTCTCATATAGTATCAACTTTGAAAGAAGTTTGGTGTTTATTGATCCAGTAGTTTCTAAGAAAACAAGAAAACAAAAAATTCCTGGAAAAGTGGTTTTTTTAAGATTTTGAAGAAACTACAAAAGGGATTAGATCTAAGTTTTCACGAGATAGATTTTTCTCACATCAGTGTAAATCTGATAGCATTTTTATGCTTATAAGTTCAGTAGTTTCGGAGAAAACTGAAAACAAAAAAATTGTTGGAGAAAATTTTTAGTACATGGTTTTAAGAAAACTACCCTGAGGGAGAGAAATGAAATTTTCACAAGTAGTCTTTATAAAGGAGTGGTTGTGAGCATGCGTGTAGCACACACACACCGTCACACACCTACACATCATATAACACACACAAACAAGAGTTATAATTGTAAGAATTACGAGTTACGCAAATCTAACAATTATAATTCTCATCCAGCTCTTACTGTAGACTGAGTACTAATATGTTTAACCATCAAACAATATGGGATGTAATGTATAACATAATGTAATGTTTTGTGTATCATTCATTTGGATTCAGTTACAATTTACAAGCATTACATGTTGTGGCGACTACTGCCACACTACTTCGGCTGATTGCCATTCTCCCTCGATCACCGTCACCTGGCATCAGTGGCCGAGTGTATACGGTGTCGGCTTTTGGTGGCGGTGAGCGAGGGGGGTTTTAGGTGTTCGGCCGGTACGGGTTTGAATCCCCGTACCACCTGAACACCTAAAGTGGTGACCTCAACGTGATCCGGGGGATGGTAATGCACGCCATCTCTCGGACACGTACAAAACCAATAGCCGTGGTGGTACGTCACACCACCGATACTGGTATGTGACGGCGCTGTAGGGTGTGCGCCATGGTGCGGTGATGAGGTGGGGCATCACCACGCGCCGGCGTACATCCCTACCCGCAAGGCACCTCCGTACTGGTTGTCGTATCACGCTCCGCTATACTGGGGGGGAGTGGTGTGGCGACTACTGCCACACTACTTCGGCTGATTGCCATTCTCCCTCGATCACCGTCACCCGGCATTGTGGCCGAGTGTATACGGTGTCGGCTTTTGGTGGCGGTGAGCGAGGGGGGTTTTAGGTGTTCGGCCGGTACGGGTTCGAATCCCCGTACCACCTGAACACCTAAACATGTAATATTTGTTTTACAATTTTTGGCAATCAAATGGCTGTTGGTTTTTTGGACTCATACAAAGAGATTTACTGAAAATTTGCTGGTACATTTGTATGTAAATTTTGATCTTACAAATTTTAACTACTTTTTAGTTTGACATATTAGCTAAAGGAAGATAGTCTGTTGGTAAATAGCATTTTCTGCGTGTTCCCTAAAATGTCAATCAAGTTTGCCTTATATTAATTGATACATTACATATTACCCATTGCGCTAGAGTTTTTATATAATTTTTTTGGAGATAAGTACTTTTTGGTGTTTTCACATGTACTTTTGACAGTAGATGTGCCACATTCAATTTAAAAAAAAAAATAAAGCTGAAGGGAAAGGCTGGTAAGAGTGCATAGATGGGTAAAGTACGTACTTCAGTTTTTACTGTCTAGTAGCACTAGTCTGAAATATGTCAAATGTCTGATGAATAGCCTTATATACAGACTATACAAGGGGGAATAGAGTGCAATTTGCTCCAGTTCCTGGAGTGAAGCCAATTATCCAAGGAGAAGGAGTGAACAAGCTCCATTCAGCAAAGTATGTGAACTGGAATGAGCAAGCTCCTTTTTTTAGGAAGTAGTGTGAGCTGAATTCAGCTCCTTTTCTGCTTCTTTGTAAATTGTGTAATGTTTATATATGTGTGATTTGTGTATATGTGTTAGTGACTTAGTGTATGTAACTGACTTAATACATGATGAATAATGATTGATGAATGATCTAAGTGAGAAGCCTCAAGCCATTTATTAGGTCCGTCCATTGGGTTTGGCACCATCAAAAACCGACAAATTTTTTCATTTTATATTTTTGTCACCATCATTCAATACTACAACTATCAAGTCAAAAGTCATCACTCGATAGGGAGTGTGGATATTTTAAAAATTCAAAATTTACAAATTTGTCTGTTTTTGATAGTACCTGTGAAAGTGTGAAGCTCTGAATGAACCTAAAGGCGAGAAGTGGCAGAGTGGGTGGTATCTGGTGGCTATTTTTAAATTACTGAAAATAGGTAACTGTGTTAGAGTATGTACACTTATACGGAGTTTTATTGGTTTTCAGAGTGGGATGTTTGGAAGAAAAATGCATAAATGTGGATATTTGTTTCAACAAACATTCAATATATTGCTTTCATTTTTAAAATATTATTTGAAAAAATTAAATTATCCAGCTCTTTATTTTTTCGTAAATTCCCATGTAAATCTCCCATAAGGAATTAATAAAGAATCTGAAAATAAGTAAAAATGCTAAGGCTCCTACAAGGATTTCCTCTTGTGAATTACCTTATTTTCCAAAAACCAAAAAAAAAGCATTGAATTAGAGTGGAAATGAGCAGACCTGTTCCTTTTCAAAAAAGCTGGAGTGAGCAAGCTCCTTTCTTGAGATAAGTGAGCTAGAGTGAGCAAACTCTAAAAAAATGAGAAGCACTCCTATGTATGTAATTACAGACCTTGTGTACTAAATACTATGATGTTAGGTTGGCTGTGTGAGTTGCAATATGATAAAAACTGTTTTTGTGTGTTTCTTTACTACTTTCTGTGATAATATTGCAAGGCATAGAAACAATTTTTTTTTTCAAATTGATCTCAGAAAATGAATAATATCTACTGTGTAAGTATCTAAAAACATATGCTGGAGAAATATTTGGAAAAATTACAATGGATATTTTTTTAAAAACATTTTTACAAAACAAGTGTTAGTCAGCGAAGAGTACACACATAGCCTAAAAGAAACATATGCTATTTTATAAAAAAAAAAAAGAAGTGGAAGGTGAAAACTGGTTTATTTTATCAGGATATTTTCATGTATCCTCTCATGAAGAAGATTTTTGAGTCAGAGGAAAATTCATAATGCACATTTTATGGAAATTGGTGTTGTATAGATTCAAAAGCACATATTAATGGGAAAGAGACATTTTTACCAGTCTTTGTTAATATTCAGATTTTACTATAAAAATGATACTGTTTTTACGTGATTTTAAATTATTTTAATAATTTTTTTGAATTTTACGTTTTTGAGGGTTTGTTTAAAGTGCGTACTCTTAGTACCCTAAGTAGGCATTTGAATTATGTTTTTGAAAGCTGAATTGTGAAATTACAAATCGAGTTACAGAACTCAAACCAGTAACGACCTGTAGCTAATAGATGACAGTATTTTACAGGAAAATTTTTGAGGGGTGGAATTTCCAGGGGCTGCAGGGTTGACAATATAAGATTAAGTGCGTACTCTTACCAGTATTTCCTTTAAACAGGCAGAAGTCTTTAATCTTTTCATTTTCTGGAGTATTTTTTATCCGTCTCTTTATGGATGCAACTGGCAACGGCTGTCTGATCACAGACGCTTGTAGCTAATTGGGACTAGGCTCGAGCGGATTGCCTTGAAACGTTTTTAAGAAAAAAGAATTGTTGTGGTAGGAATGAGAGTAAAGAAAGTCATTTGATATTAACAAAATTTTTCATAGCTTATCTCATAAGTACATTTAAAATATTACTTATTTATGAATAAAATTACGATAATTGTATTTAAAAATTTACCATGAAAATAAATGAATTTCGCTCGTAGGATAATCAGTAATTTTACATTTTTCTGCTTACTGTTTCAATCGGCTTAGGATCAATTTCTTATTTTCAAAGGGTGCCTCTTGAAAAAAAAAAAAAAAAAAAAAACAAATGTGCGAGAATCTCAGAAACAAAGAATAAGATGTACTCCGCAGAGTTCTATCAAGTACAAGCACATGAGCAGGATAGCTAACAGTTGGAAGTGAAAGGTACAAGCTGGTTTCCTACTTTTTGCCCATGTTTTGAAAACGCAAAATACATTGGGTTTATGGTGCTTTACTTGTCTCGTACTCTATGTACAGCCGAAGTACATTAAGTTAATATACAACATTCGTTGAACAATATTTGATCATACAATAGCTGTCAGTTTTCTGGACAAATACAACATTTGGATGTAAATTATAACGTGGCTATCCTACTTGTCTGTTTAACACATTATTTCCCCAAGAGTGAATGGATGATCTGTTCACCAATAGCATTCGTTGCATGTTCACCTAAGTGTCAGCCAAGTTTGCTTTACATTTCTTGATAGGAACATTTTAGGTTACATTACATATGTGTAGAAAGACGATTGGCAAACAGATTTCGCACTGTCGCACTTCTTTTTCTTGAATATTGTTCTGTTATTATCATTATCATTATTATTATTATTATTATTATTATTTTTGGAATACAAATCGCTCGTTAATTTTATTATCGTGGCTTAAAAAAAGTATCACATGGGTCTTCTTCTCCTGTTTTTTTTTTACTAGATATTTCTCTTTGAAAAAATAAAAAACGATTGTGGGGGTAGGTATAATAGGAAATTCATTTTTAACCGAATTAATTTGAGTCAACGAAGAGAAAATTGTGCTTTATATCATCTTGCATCTTACAGAAATTTTGTTGAAAGAAAAAGAATTTGTGTAAAATTTGGCTGCGTAATCTCGTTGATGTATTTACTACATTAGGTGAATAATTTGTAGAAGTTTCAGTAAGATATCTGCCATTTGTATACAAGTATTCTATTTTTACTAGCATTTTGAAAGTTTTGGTCTATTACAGTCTTACGTTCCAAAACAGGTGTGGTATAATATAATCGGGTTAAAGATGTATCTACTTGGAGGAAAGATGAACGTCAGTCTTGTGTGGTTGGTAATTTTTTTGAAAAATATCATCCCATTATAACTTTAGGTGCGTATTAGGTCGTATGGCAGATGTGAATTGAATCTGTTAGCTGAAGTGACTTCGCTTACCTCTACCAACAAATACTTTCATTTTTCAAACAGTTGATACGACTTCTTAATCGTTGAATTTATGCATTTGCTTCTGGGCTCCAAATTTAGTGACTTTACTACCTTTTAGAGGAGAAAAGGTCTCTTTTTCACGCCATTCAGTCGCCATTATTCACTGTCCCCCTTCTTTTACGCATCTGGTTGTGGAATTTCTCATCCTAATATGGAGGACAAAACATACTGGTTTTAGTGGCGCGAAAAATATCGAATTTTTCATCAGTTTTTTCTCAAGATTTAAGGCTGACATTTTGAGGTTACAATGATATTCGAATATTCCAACTACAGATATCTACACTACATATAACTGAGATACCTCACTTGCTGCTTCTGCTATGTTGAGCATTCATTCTAATGGAGTGTTGAGATGTTGCGTCGATTCTCTGACCTATTGGCAAAAAATTCATATACAATGCATTTCTTATATAGAAAAGGCTATTTTCAAATGAGTGCTGTATGTTTATCAAAATGTGTTCTGATATGTCTTATTTGGTGGGGATGTTTTGTCAGTCTTCAAGATTGAAACCAGGATATGAAAAATTATTGTTATAGGGCAAAACGATGAATTTTCTTTTAATTTTTAATGGGGTTTTTTGTATTCAAACATTAGATCTAGTGTATATAAGTGTGATATAAATGGGTACACTTGTGTGAGTAAAGTGTCTACAGCTTTTGTTCACTTGGTGCAGGTGGTAAGGGGAAGCAAAGGTGGCTGAAAATAGGAAGTTAGGTATCTAGGTTATATATAACGTAGATATCTGTGATTCCAACACAGTAGTAATGGCATTTGTAAGTTTTATTTCAATGGACTTTAAGATTTTATCTTTTAACAATGGATATAGGTCTGTTCTTTTGGGAGGTAGTGCGAAGTATTGGCGTTCTTTTGAATTTAATGCAAACTTTGTTCAGAAAAAGTGGAGAAGGTTTATATGTCGCTGTCCCACCAGAAAATTTGTCTTTTTCCAATCGATCTACATTATTTTGGCAAGAGCCGGCAAGTTTCAATTAGCCTAAAAGTTTTAGTCATTTTCCAATGAGCCCAAACAAGTTTAGGTTAGTAAGAAATTCAAAAATTACTGGCCCAATTAGCCTAGTTAGTCAGCCTGACGGGTGAGATAACGTTTCAATTTTCTTTCTGTTAACTGTAACATTACTGACCCGAAAATGGTACTGTGATTGGGTAATGGTATTCAGCTGGCAGATGGTTCGTTATTGATTCAGGTATTAGTAACTTTCAGATTTTGGTTCTGTTCTGTTTTTGTTACCATTAATTTAGTGATAACATTACTTAGAATTTTGGATTTTTTACGTTAATGTTAAGTTATGTAACTGAAAATTCAGTTTGGTGTAAACCTCATTTTACATAATTAAAATTTGTATGCCTCCTTTTTCATTGCAGCACCTGAAAAAAAAAAGCTTATTGAAGGTCTGAATTACAAATAAGATAAGAAAAAAAATAGCTCCTACATGAAAAATATTAAAAAAATTTACTTTTTTACAATTAGCAGGAACAAACAAGATTATTTTATTTCTGTTATGGTAATGGTATTTAAAAAAATGAAAATGAAGTTAATATTATTGATGGTACTTTCAGTCTGATTTTGTTTTCGTTATTATGGTAATAACATTAAAAAAATTTTCAGAAATGTTTCAGTAACATTACTTCACTCTATATCCAGCACTTTGGTATTGTTTCAGTTACATTACTAGTTAAAACACTGTTAAGTTACAATACTTGATTCGTTTCTGGTTCCGTTATTTCACCCCTGGTTAACCTAGTATTATGTAGGCTAATTGGGCCAGTAATTTTCAAATTTCTAACTGCCCTATACTTGTCTGGCTCGTTGGAAAATGATTAGAATTTTTAGGTTCACAAACTTTTTCTTTGTTTTCTCAATTTCCAGCAACATTTGAAAAATGACAAATTTTCCAAATGGAATACGACTCATACACTCTGCACAAAATGAAAAGCAGGTGAAGGAAAAATGCAAAAAAAATTCTGGCTGTTTCGCATAATTACGATGAACTGAGAATTTGTTATGTGATAACTTACATTTGTTTTTATTTTGTTTTGCTTGTACTTTCTCTTAAAAGATTCTTTTGATCGCAAAAGAACATAAGTGTCTCCCACCAGCCTGCTTATATTGTCATTAATTGTAACGTCGTTTTTCGTATAGCATTGTAATTGGCAATATTTTGTCCAGATATGCTGCAGCGCTATGGTAGAAGCTTAGCTTACCACTCGAGTAATCCCACATTCAAATCCTCTAAAGATGGCAATTCTAAAATTTTTTTTTAATGTTTTTAAAAATAGTTGTTTCTAAATTGGACGTGTTTTTTAGTTACAACGAGTTCAGATACTAGATTTATTCAAATACTAGGTTCACTCATTGCGTAGGCGGTTGAATCTTTTGGGCAGATGCGGGAGGGCTGGTCCAGAGTATGTCATTTTGGGAGCAACAACGGCCGAGGGGACAAAGTAGGTGGAGCGAAGCCACATCCCTTGGAATTCGCCTTGCCATTGTCAACATACAAAACGGTAAGCCTTGGCCAAGCCCTAACCGCATCGTTTGAAAGATCCTTCCGCCGGTACTGTACTGGTGTTATGCTCACTAACTCACGTCAGAATCAGTAAAAAAAAAATCGAAAATGACAATTTGATCATGCTTGTTAAAAGAACTGGCAAATTTTTTCCATTTTTTTTACACTTTCCTCTCCCCGTTCCGAACTTATCATAAACTGAGTTCACACTTTTTTGGCGAAAAGAACGGACCCTATTTGTGTGATTAGTCGTACTATCAGTTATTGGGTGTGGGAAAAATATCGTACTTGAAACGTTTGAAATGAATACTCGTCCGTAGCTTTGTGGCTGCCTTTGCACCGCACCAAATTCTCGAATTTACAGGCATGGTCATGATCGTAATCGACGAAATAGGTATAATGTCGTAAAAGCCATATCGTGTCTAATCATGATAGTGGTTTCCTTTTTATAGGCTTTTATTCTACCCACTACTGCGATTTTAAAATATACCAAAACTGCAGCCAACCTTTCGCAACAAAATAATGTTTATTTCGCATGAAGTTAAAGCCAAAAAAAAAATATATAAAAGCTTATTTTTAGAAAATTCGTTTTTCTATTACTACTGACAGTGCCAAAAAGAAGGGGAGGAAAAAGATTACCTCCGGTCCCAAACTTTCAAAAAGGGTCTGGAGAGCCCTCTTCAAATGCATCTAAAAAAAAAAAAATTGAAAAATCGATTATTTCTAAATAATTATTTTGACGGCTGGGCCCGTTTTTATAAGATTTCATTCTACTCACTACCCTGCGATTTTAAAATATACCAGTACCGCAATTAATACGCAACGAAATGTTTATTTCGCATGAAGCTAAAGCCACAAAAAAATAAAATAAAAGCTTATCTTTTGAAAATTCGTTTTTAACCCAAACTTATGACATTTCTGTTCTCCAACCACCACCCCACGAATGTGTGTCTGATGCGTAAAATTTTTCCACCGCAATCGTCGCCTTGACCCGCGGAATTGACGTGAAAAGGTTGGCGGCTTTCCTTTGTCGGTGGGCTTTAGCTGGCTGTTCGTTTGCGAATAATTCGCGTGAATCACTCAAATGATTCTTCAGAGTTGACGTCAACGACCCGTTTTATGTAATTGTATTCGCGTCTCCGGTAGTCGCAGCTACTCGTCCGTTATTTTCCTCTCGACGTTTTCGTTTTCTCTCGCCTCTCAAGGCTATTAAAAGCGTCACGATCGACGGTCATATCGCCGAAAAACTACATTGTAATTTTTACTTTATGGGTCAAACTGGTCAAATGACGGTGGCTTAGGCCTACTGCGTGTTCGAATTACGTATTAATGACCGCAGTCTACCGCATGAGCATAACTCGAACGAGAGGGCGTTCGTTCGCGAAAATTTGAGAAAAATTTTGCTGTTCGCCTCCCGTAGGTTTGGGAGAATTATTTTAAAACCACACGCTGTCCCCCTTCAAAATGGTACATGCCTATCTACCGTATCTTCTTATTTGTATATCTTAAAATGAAGCTACTGGGAGCATGGAGAAAGTTACGCCCCTCCTATGCCCCGGTGCAGCCACCCGCCCGCCTCCAGAAAAATTCAAAAACGTGTACTGTTGATAGAAACTCAAACAATAATTCCACTTATTTTCGCTGGATAAAAAAGTGACCACGCCTTAAACCCTGCCACAAGTTTTGTCTTCGCTTTATATGTCGAATACAGATTTTTCTGCATTTATTAATAAGTCACTCTCACAATACTATATTTTAATGTTATTTTATTGATGGCTCTAAAAATACGTATGCGCCGAAGTTGGATCCGCTAGCTTATCTTCCACTTCACAACACTCTGATCTTTCCTTAAAATTTTTACTCATATCTCTCCACCCTATAGGTATAAGCTAATCACTACCGAATGTTCTGCCATCTTTCGATGCCGCCTCAATATCCAATCCTTACTAAAACATTGTTCCTGCGTCGTTTTTTCCGATTTTCTTAAGCTGTGCTGGCAATACGGAAAATAACGCTTAAAAAGTTAAAAATGGGATACTATTCCGTAAACACTCGCGTCGTTCGAGTCATTACGCCCTGATTTTTCCAAGAATAGCATCCCATTTTTATGGCTTTAAGCGTTATTCTTTGTATTGTGAACAGGGCTTTAGTGCTCTTGAAACCTCACTCTCCAACCTCCCACTCATCCTTCTGAACCTTTTCATCGCTTTTCACACTTCCACTAGTAGTCACAAAACTTCTTCAGTGAGGGTGTGGACTGGCGCCCAGCGAAGCAGCATCACTTGGGGGGGGGGTGTAATGGCTTAATTTTTACGTTTTTCAAAATTTATGATATTTTTGTCAATTATTGAGAAATTTGTAACAAATTGCCAAATTTTCAAACAAGCAAAAACAAGTTTATTGTGTAATATTCAAATAAGGAAAACCTGGATGAATTCATACACATGTACACAGAGAAAGACATAAACACATATATACCTAAGGTAACTTCTTTATAAATAATTACTCGTTGTACAGTCAAGAAAGTTGCAATTATGGATAATTCTATAATTAATTGGTTTATAAATATAATTTAGCCTGTGATAAATTTTTATCATTAACCATATTTAATATGATAAAATTTTTATTTTTGGTACCCAGGTTGCGTTTTAAGTTCGATTGTCATTTTTACTTCCTTCTTTGCAACATTTTTTTAAAAATTATCGATAACATATTGAAATATTTTCCCTGTGTTTTGTATTTAATCTCGACATATCGATAGTATTATCAAAATCGATCGGGCAGTCAATGTCTCTATGTATTAATTCCAAAGTCCTCTTTCTCATTGAGATTATTTTCAAATAATTTCCTTTTTCCCACTTTTTCCTTTCATTTACTTAAAACGCAAAATTGCACTATCTTACCTCACATAGCTACAGTAATTTTATCGACTCTCTTCTTTAATATTATATTTGTTTGATTTTCCACATCTTCTTACACCTCACACCCATTTCGTAAAGATGTAGTTATTCGTGCATTGTATTTACAATCTTACAGCCAGATTGTAAACATGGAGCTGTTCTATTTGCATTTTGTTACAGCTGGTTGTAAAAAAGTTGTATACATCTTTACATTTTTCTTCGAGTTGTTGTAGATGGCTGCGAAATGAATACAAAGTTTCGGTTGAATATTTCGACCATTTTATTGTTATTATCGCAGTTATCAACCAATTCAAAGTCTGTCATCCAAAAGTGCAAATGCGTTAAAAACATGGGCTAAAAGTGCAAATTTTTTAAAAACAAAATAAACCAAAAACGCCAAGATTTCTAAATTTAAAACTGGTGTGTCAACGTAAGAATATCACAGAGCATATTTTTGTAGGATAACGCCAGCTGACCCTTTCATCTTTCATTTCCTGAGTTTTGAGGAACACAAAATTTCCCACTCTATGATGACCCTGATAAAATTCATGAAAATTGACGGATAATAATTTCAAATAGAACTTTCATATCGTGATAAACCCGGATTCTCTAAATTTGATCCATATATTTTTTTTAAAAGGTGTGAAATCCGCTGGGGCTTTAATCATGAAAGAATGATGTGTAAACATAATAATAGCATGGTTATGTGTGTGCGCAATGCATTGCACACACATAATCACACACTCACACATCATGTAAAACACACAAACGGGAGTTACAATATTGTAGGAGTTACAGTTACGCAAATCCAACGATTGTAATTTTGTAATTCTCATTTAGCCCCTATCGTAGGCTGTAGAGATGTGCATTTTAGTTCATTTGGTGGATTTAGTTCAACAGGTCTCAGTCTTTTGAATGAACTAGTTTAGTGAATTAGTTCAAAATGAACAAAATGAGCTGCATGAACCAAACCTTTGAGTATATATTATTTCATATGGAGAGTTGATTCGTATACATTTTCTATACGTAGTTACTTTCAGACATAGAAAGCGCTTTCAGGGAATGAAATGACTTCTTTTACACACGAGTATATTTATATATAATTCATATATATAGATATACTCGCGTATAAAATAAGTCATTTCATTCCCCAAAAACGCTTACTATTTCGTTTTGTTTTTTGTTGATTGATAAGAAATTCCACTCATCCAGTGATTAACAACAATGCTGTGACGCATGAGAGTGAACTAGCTTGTATGTCCATACAATATAACTTTGATTTGATAATATCTTTTAGTTCAAAGTGAACTAGTTCATTCTCATCTTTTGGTCTCGTTCATTTAGGTCTTTCAATAGATTAGTTCAAATGAATTAGTTCTCTGTCAACCGACACATCACTAGTAGGCCGAGCTAAGATGTTTACACTTCAAAGTTTTCTTCTGCTGAAATTTGAACCATCACCATGGTGTTTATTATTTGGAAATTTTGATTCTTCAGTTCTGATTCCGTACTATTGGTTGGCAAGAGGTTAGGATATTTTTTTTCTCAGAAGATGTTTGTGATACATCGTTGGTTATGTTTTTTGAGAAAATTTTGGATAATGCCCATTTTTGGATTGAACCACTGATCCCTTTTTGACTAAAAAATTGTCGGTTTGGCAAATTTTATATATTTTATTGAGTGAAACATCGGGTGATAGCCTACTCATCAACAAATATTTCTCTCCCAACAACTGAAAAATATATGAGAGTATATTTGCGCTTTTGGTCTCCTCCTTCATAATTTTATTTGCGCTTTTTTTTTACGCTTTTAGTAGAGTTTTTATGTTTTTTGTTTTTTTTTAAATGTCATTTGTGCTTTTGGCCGGAACCGAATTCAAAAGTACGGTTATAAAATGCCGCTTGATTTAACATCGAAATTTAAATTTAGAATCAGCAGCAAGTTTTACAACTACTTAATGACATTTCTTTTTATCTTTTTTGCATCTCACATCCAATAACTATAAGATACAATGGCAAATCAAACAAACCTTATCACGTACGATTTTGATTCTAAATAAATTTTTCTGAAATGGTTAACAGTCTAAATGTGAAAGACAAAAACAAAACAACATTTTTTTTTATCTCGTCCAGTTTTACAAGTTTGCCAAGTATTGGTAAAACTTGATGAAACACTTAAAAAAACGTTCAAAACGTTCGTCTCTCCAAAATTTTCTGATTTTGTTTTTGCAAATTTTTTTTGACCCTAATGAACTTGAGGCGTAATAATTGTTCCATTTAAAATGTAATTATCATTTCGCAGGAACGTAGTAAAGAGTGATGAATATTTTTAGGATTGGAAAAAATGTATAATTGGAAAAACGTGGAATTTGATGACTATGTTTTTTAGGAAATTTCAAAATTTTGCAAGAGTTGGCAATTTTCGAATTTGAAAAATTGACAATTGTATGTACTTGTTGAAAAATCATGCCAATTGATGACTTTTTTTTTTCGAATCTGTTGGAAATTTTAAAAATTTTAGTTGGTAATTTTCGTTTACCTCCCTTCCAAAAAAAAGGCTTTCGCTACGTTCCTTCCACTTCGAAGCAATCAGAGTGGTACGGTACCGTATAATAGGAAAAAAAATCAAAATCAATTAATATGTAACTAAAATTTCCGAAATTTAAGCTCACCTTTTAATAAAAATGATAAAATTTATTCTTGAAATTTTTCCACTATCATTCCTATACCTATATGTCTTTTTTCTTACAAACTTAATACTCTGAATTCGAATCTATGCCTAGAATTTTTCTATCAGGCGCAGTTTTCGAATAATCGTAACCAACTGAAATTTTCTCAAAGAATTATCTTGTGCATATTGGCTGAAATAATATATAGCTAATTTTGGAATCTCATTTGAAAATTTTTTCAACAAAATTAGAAAAGGATTCGTCCGAGTGTTTCGATTCATAATTTTTGAAAGGACGTCCCAACCCATCTCCAACCACTCTTGTAGAAAATTATTCGTCTCAAGAATTTTCCCGAAATGAAGAATACATAATTTCCTCATTACTTTGCTGTATTGATCGAAACTGAAAATCGAATGAAAAATTCAGCCAAATGTAAGTTAATTGTGTGATTTGATGCAGCTATGAAGTCTTCAATATTTATAACTTCTATGCTGATAGAATCGTTCACCTCGTGCGAGACCACCCTTATCAAAGTGAGAGGACCTAAGGGCTTATAAACAAAATCTGATAACTGTCTGATTCGATAATTTCTGCTATAATTTGATAAAATAAAAAATAAAAATATCCAAATAAAATGAAATACCCAAAATAACGAGCTTTCAGCTGCTTGCAAGCGTGCACGCGAGTGCCATTAAGACTTGTTTTTTTTTTGTTTTTTTCTATACTTTATTTCTCTCTTTTTTCCGTCTTTTACCTGGTGGTGCTCGGTTCTAAATTATTTTGTAGATTACAAAACGAACCTTGGTGCTGTCAAATTTATTGCTTATCATCGAGCTTTTTTTTCTTCATTTCTCGCTCGCGGCCATGAAATGTTAGGGAAAATCCCGGATCAAATCGACCGTTCATGTGAACCTGCATTTGAAAACAGGGAAGAAGAGAAGTTCGGTTTCGATGTAGGATATGGGTACATATCACATGCGTTCGAGTGTTGAAATTTCTTGGAAGACAGTAAAACTCAAGTGCCACAAAAATGAAAAAAATTAAATAAAGAAAATTACATACCCATTTTTCCTGAACATATACAAAGTCTAATTTAAATTATGGTAAGTACTTTAATATGAACTTTGACTTATATCGTAGTCAAACTGTGACTAATTAGACAATTACAGTGATGTCACAATTTATTATACGAACTGGTCTGCCATTTCTTATCTATACAAGAAACGATGAACCAACCCTTACATATATGTGTGTGTGTGTGTAAATAAGCCCCTATATAAACCATCCAAACTGGCTCTAAAATCTTCAGTGTTTGCCTAGGTTTTGGCTTACCCGAATTAGCAGAACATGCAATAATTTGTTAATTACCTTCTGGTGAAAATATTCTTTTCACAACAAAGTATTCCACATTCATTATCTACAGGAACTGATTAGCTGTTAACATTCTAAATATGAAGAAATCATATTTTATAGGTACTTACTGTTTATGCTTTTACAGGATGGCGTGATAATTTCTTCTGACTAGGAGGAAACAAAAAATACATTGAAAAATGTATTTAAGATCTATATATCGAGAGAGATGCATAATTCAAAGATTAACATAAGAACAAAATTGCTGGAAATTGTGATTTTTAATATTTACTGAAACATGATGGTATCAAAAACTGTTTTAAAAATATAATTTATTCAGTCATGGTGACAAACCTCTTAAAAAATAATCTAAAATTATATATTTTTTCCATGTGAACATTGAGGAGAGCAGAGTGTCTTGAGAAATATGATGGAAAAAATGACTAGTGAAAAACTTTGAGAATGAAAGGTTTAGTACATTTTCTATCAAACAAAAAATTCAAAAATTATTAATTTCAAGAAATGTGATTTTCGTTTATGTTTGAGAATGGAAGGTACCTACGTTTCATTCAGTGTAAAACCATTTTGTATTTTCATTGAAAAATGTTATGAACAAAAGTCCACCAAGATTTGTGTAAAGATTGAAGGGTTAAATTTCATTTTCTTGCACTTTCACACAGCTCAGGTTGAATACCAAGTACCTAGCCCTTGATTTCACACTTTGCCTGTAACATAAATGTGTATACCTACCTACATATACAGCTGTGTTGCAGGAAAATATTTTCTTCCGAAAGAAAAGACAAAAATCACTGGATCCATATTAAGTTATTTTTCCTGAAATAAGAATTTTATTGTGAAATTCCATAAGAAATATATAAAATTCTCCAGTCTTGTCAAATCTTCAGGGTCAAACATTTTTAATTCTTTCTGCTTAAAAATTTGATGCTGATAGACCTATTCCATTGAGCCATATACCTGTAGTGTTTACAAATAAGCCAATATTCCTAAGTAGAGTAGTGTATGGAAATAACGATACCATACACTACACATGCGCACTCCGCTGACGTTTATTTTACCACATATTAAAACATGTTCGGAATAAAACAAAGCCGTGATTTTTGCTGCTATACTCATGAAAGATTGGTGTGTAAACATACAAACTTTAATGTAACAGCAGCTCCCTTAACAAAGTAGGTTTTCAAAAAATATAAAATTAGGTAATCACTAAAAAGTTATTAATAGATCGTAATACATATTTGTTCCAAATAACATTCCTATTGGTCCAAAATTAGGCATTTCATAGGCAAAAAAAAAAACAAAAATTGTGTTATCAGAAGTACCATATAACTGATCAGCACTAAAATTTATAGAGAGCTATAGTGAATTTTTGTTTCAAATTTCGTAGCTTTTGGTCAATAATTAAAAATTTTATGGCCAAAACAAAAACGAAAATTATCATATCAGAAGTACCATACAGCCAATCTGCAACAACATCAATAGGTCGGATTTTTGGCTTAGTACTAACGTTCATTCCAAATTTTGTGACAATCTGCGACCTGTACTATTGTAACAAGAAATTGACTTTTTTATTTATGTATGTATATATATATATATATATATATATATGTGTGTGTGTGAATTTGAGTTATTAGTTCTTAAATTTTCCTTGAGTTATAAGATGAAAAACATACCTACCTCATTCCAGGTCATTCCGTGACACCAAGATGAATAAATAGATTTTCAACATAAAACCTACTTAAAAAATCTGAATGAAATTCTGGTTGTGTTGGTGTGTGGTTGTGGGTGTGAGCGTTGCACATGCACACAACCACACACCTACACATCAACTAACACATCCAAACAAAACCATAACTCTTACGAGTTACAATCGTAACTCACCCCTACCACAGACCCCGCACTAAGATGTTTACACATCAAAAAACCAGTTAAATCTTACCTCCTCGATATTCGCTTGGTTGCCTTTGGGTTGCTTTTTTTAGTGTGGTTTCTCCACTTTTATTACGAATGGTGTATAGGATAATTGTGATTTGTGCGGACAACTGCGATGTGATTGGTTCATATCAGATACCAATTCAAATCCCCCAGCCAACCTACACAAACGGGTAAACAACCGTTTGGGTGAAAATTAGCCATCTCGAGTGTGGTTTGCAAAAGTTGTACCCCGGGTGAAAGAAGTGTGCTTATTCTGAATGTGGTGAAGTCTTCACTCCAATAAATAACCTTCTTATTCCGAACGGATTGGGTGCATTCTTGTTTGCTAGGTAGTTGTCCGGGCATTTATTCGGAACGGGCTCCTGCTCATAAACAGTGGTTATAAAAAATTCAATGCGTGACAAGGGTGGAAAGGCAGTCCCCATTCATGTGAAGTTTGAAACTTTCGGCTCGTGCATAGTTCCGTTATTTTTGAAACGTCTTTTTTTCCCACCTAAGTAAGGAAAACTCAAGTGTGGTCAGGAGGAGGTCACTCGAGTGAATTCACTTAGCCAAATATCCTTAGCATTTAGCGAATACAAAGTGAGAACTAAGAGTATGGCCCATTGTGGAACCGCTTACATTGACATAAAATATAGCTGTGTCACCTTACTCTGTTCCTGTAGCGAGGTAATCTTTTTGCAGTCCGACCTACAAAATGGGTTCAAGGCTCAAAAACATGCAATCGTAAATATTTTTCGAAGCTATGCGTAAGTGACCAAAAGGCTGCGTAAGGTAATTTAAAGAAAAAATTTTACTCTAAAATATAGTTGCAGGAATTTCACTACAATTTTTTGGGTATAAAAAGGGTAGGTAATACTTTTAAGACTCGTTCGAATTACCGTTAGTTGGAAGTCGCCCTCTGTTAATTTGGCCTTAAACTTGTTGACGCCTTGTAATGAAAGTACAAACGTGTAAAGCTGTGATTGATGGGGCGAGGGGTGGCAAATTAAAGGGTCTCCGGTCGAAATACATCATTTATGCCGCCGAAGAAAAAGTAAAGAGGGTGAATATCGCACGATAGTTGTACCCCCTCCTCACGTCAAAGATTATTTACAGATAAAAGTACGCCTTTGTTTTCGTTTTCATGGCCATCATAAACCTGTAGGTCGTCTACGTTGCAATACCTTTTATACCTTTTCTTTTATTCCTCTTTTTCGTCTATTTCTTTAGTCTTTTTTTTTTTTTTTTTTTTTTTTTTTGTAGGTTTTACCGTTAGTCTTACTTTTGTTTTGTTTTGTTTTGGTTTGGTTTCTTCGTTTTCTTTTTTTTTTTTTTTTTTTCGTCGGTTTTCTTACTTTTTTCTCCGTTTTTACATTCGGTATGGCAGCGCCTAAGAAAACGACACCTTTTTCCAGGTGAGTTCTTATCAAATTATGCACTTCGTTGGTGAGCTTTCGTGTTTCTTTTGGAATTGTTCGAAAATAATATAAAATTAGTGCTCCTTCTAATCACGTGTCCTCACATGTTTGTACGCTTTTCTCGGTTTTATCATTAGCATTTTTCGCAGCTAGACCAATAAAATTTTCGTTTACTAATTAATTGCGCTGAAGTAAAAAAGTTAGTAAAGATAAAAATTTCTTTCCCCTTTTATTAGTTAATGACGCAAGTTGGTGAAAAATTTACTTTACTTTTCTCCCACCTCTAATTTTAAATGCGAGCAATAAAATGATAGGTATTGGGTAAATGCTAAAACTTTTATCGAGATTACGTAGCGAATTATGTAATCCGAACGAAGATGATACGTCAAAACGAATAATATTCAATTGTGTGTGTGTGAGAGCAGAGAGAGAGAGAGAGAGAGAGAGAGAGAGAGAGAGAGAGAGAGAGAGAAACGTACGAATATTTCTTGGAAATCGTCTACCGATGGTGTGTCCGAATTTATAATATATTAACGTTTGGATAAAAAAATTAAATACTTTTTGGTGAAAAAACAAAAAGAAAAAACTCTAACGCAGCAATAGCCCCGTTAAAAAAGGTGGTTTTCGAAAAGTAGAAAATTAGTTACCAAAAAGTTATTAATACATCCTAATTACGATGATTGTAGGTATTATATTTTGCAACTGTTGACCTAAAATTACGCAACCTCTTTCAAAATCGTCAGAATTGGTAGCATGTTGCAATAAATTATAATTAATTTCTTTTTGCAAATTTCGTAGTCATTGGTTCACAATCAACCATTTTATAGCCAAAATAACATCAAAAATAGCTGCACCGTTATAGTACCGTCCGACCGATCTGCGCGAAAATTAATAAAATTTTAGAATATATCATAATAAATGTTTGTTCCGAATTACTTTCTTGATGGCCCAAAATTAGGCATTTTGCAGCTAAAATAAAAACAAAAATAATGTTACCGGAAGTACGAAGGTGGGGTGGACTGAATTCAACTTCTTACCAATATTTGTTCAGTTTTCTCAATAATTATGAATCCAAGTTGACAAAACGCCGTAGGTAGTAGGTACACGTACAGTAATATGGTTGTTCCCAAATGATGTTGATTCGTGAAAAATGACGAAAATACTTATTTGGGATACAAATGCAAAAAGTAGGTGATTTTGATACCAGTGTGAAAGCGAGTGCTACAAATGACTGGGGTATCAACCATTACTTCGCACGCGTGTCTCACATTCTGTTTTGCAACACCCGCCCAACAAAAAAAAAATTTTTTTTTAGAACCAAATAATTTATTATACAAAAGGAACTTTTAGATCATTAGGGTGTCTATTTTGCGTAAATCGATTTAATCGGATTTTGCATACGGACTCGCCCAAATGCGTAGAGTAACCTTCACTAAAACAAATTTGCAAAAGTTCGATCGTTTGGCCGTGATCGAGCCTTAAACTTCCAATGACGTCATTTGATGTTTTACACATTTAATATCACGCGATTTGATGAACGTTTGAGGAGGGGTGACTGGTTTGGCAGTTGGGTGAGTCCTACCTTCGAATACCGTCTGATACTTCATTTTTGAAATTGATTTTTTTTTTTAAACTATTCGGGCACTGGTTTATATCTTCATGTAAGGTGCCTGAGGTGTTTTTATTTTTACTTTTTGAACCTATGCGGACGAAAGTTAATTCCTAGTTCTGCTTTAGGGTTGTAGTGTGAGTAGTAAGGCATAAAAACTCAAAACATTTTTCACTTTAAACAAGTTAGAAAATATTCGCTAAAAGCTGTTCCGGTTCTGTACCTGTTCATTTGAAAGATAGTTCTTATTTCTGCTTTTTGGTTGTACTCTCAGTTCTGAGATGTGAAAACTCGAAAAACTGAAAGATGTAAACAAGTTAGAAAATTTTCACTAAAAGTTTTAGTCGTGGACCTGTTCTGTTTTAGGGTTGTGGTACGTATTCTAATCAGAAGTGAAAAAGCAAACAATTAGGAGCCGTAACCAAGTTTGAAAGTTTTCGCTAAAAGTTTTTATTATGGACCATTGCTGTTGAAAGTTAGTTCTTACTTCGGCTTTAAGGTTGCAGTGTGAGTTCTGAGAAGTGAAAACTCAAAAAACTAGGGCTATGAACAAGTTAGAAAGTATTCACTAAAAGTTTTACTTGTGGACCGGTTATGTTGAAAGTTAGTTCCAAGTTCTACTTTAGGGTTGTGATATGAGTTCTAAAATGTGGAAATTCCAAAAACTGGGAGCTGTGGGCTAATTAAGCTTGAATATTTTCATTAAAATCTATAATATTTGTTTTTTCAATACTGATTGAGTGATTTTTTTTACTTTTCTGTTCAATAATGATCTTCAATGGATGTGTAATATTTTTTAGGAATAAATAATTTTACTTTTATTTAACCAAAAAATTTTCGCATCCCTCACATCCCTCAAACTTCAGAAAAAATGACTACAAAATTTTTTTAGAACTAAATAATTAACTTAATAATTTTACTTTAGAAAAAATAAAAAACTGAAAAAGTTGTGGAGCTATGCAAGAAGGTGATTGAGCCAGGTGAGAAAGTCAACTCGAAAGTGTGCATTTACGCAGCAATATTTTTTTGCATCTTATAGAAATTTGCTATTCTTTGTTCAGTAAAGGGATATTAGAAATATTATATTACATGTGATGGAGTTTGCAAAATGAACCCAGCAAATGAGCAATTCCCAAGTCATATATAACTCACTTTTGAATCTTGTTGAGGAAGATATTTTGTATAATTAATGATCAAAAAGCAATGAAACAATAAAATTCTATCATAATGATGAGTCCTTAGAAATTATAAAAAATGGAATAAAATATCAATCTCCTCATTGTGCCAGATTTAACATTTCATTTAGAAAATGTAACCTCTACTTCAATGTAAACTGAATATGCTTCTATGTAAAATGATGCTTTACATTTTTACATGAAGGTGCGTTCACTTTATATCAAGATTATAATCATCAATGATATGAGCTACTTTTCACTCAGAAAATATCAGCGTAAACATTACATTTCTGATCATGTATTATATAAATGTAGTTTTCTGTTGGGTGTTGCAAAAAATCCATTTTTTATGGTTTTGTTTGATGTAGGTATTTGGCATATTATTATTGTGGTTATTATTCTGTTATGAGATTGAGATTTTTTTGAACTTTTATTTACATACTTTATTTTACCCTCTTCAGTCCTTTCTTAGCTAATTTGAACATACTTTTTTCCCACATATACGTGTATACCTACCAAAGTATCTAAAAATTTATTTCATTGTATATGAGAAAAGAAAATTATCTCTTTTGAGTAGTTATGATTGAGAAGAAAAGTAAGAATTTATTTTGATTTAAAAAATATAAATGAAAATTCATGTAGTCTATATGTAGGGTGTACACAAACTTTTTTTTATAATAATGGTTGTGGCGAGCACATATAGGTGGAGTAAGCTCTCGTCACCATCACTTGGTGCCATGGCCGTGTGTATACAGTAGCTGTATTTTGGTGATGGTGACGAGATGTACCTGTTGTGCAAAATCTGGCACAGAACCCAGTTACTTCCCATCACAAGTAGGCAGTAACTGGGAATCAGACTAGGCCACGCCCCTTTTTCTGATGATCTCAGTTGCTTACCAATTACTGCCCACTTGTGACTGGCAGTAACTGGTAAGAAAATAGGCAGTAAGTGGGTTTTAAAATTACATTTTTTTACTTCCTGTTTGCAGCCTTGTTACTGCCTTGATGTGCCGGGGCAGCAAATTGGAAGCAACTAGGCAGAAATTGGTATGTAAAATTACACACATTTCAGCCTGGTTGCTTCCCATTTGCAGCCAACCAGCTTCTCATTTGTGCTGCCTAGTTACTTCCCATTTTCAGCTCTCTTGCTCACCATTTTTTCTTCCTGACTACTTCCCATTTACTGCTTGGTTACTACCCACTGACTGCCTGATTACTGCTCATTTGTTCCCTAGTGACTGCCAATTTTTTTACCTTCTTACTTCCCAATTTCTCTTTACTTGTTACCCACTAAGCTTCCTCATTGCTTCCCATTTGCAGCCTATTTGCTTCCCATTTTGCTTCCTTGTTAATTCCCATTTGCTGCCTACCTGCTCCCCATTTTTTCTTCCTGGTTACTTCCCATTTACTGCTCATTTGCTGATAGGTTATTCCTAATTTTTGCAGCCTTCTTGCATCCCATTTGTTGCCAACTTGTTACCCATTATGCTTCCAGTTTGCTTCCAATTTCCAGCCAAATTTTTAACCATTTGTACTTCCTAGTTACTTCTCACTTGCCGCCTACTTGCTACCAACTTACTTCCCTGTTTCTGCTCATTTATTTCCCTCTTTCTGCCGACTTACTTCTCTGTTGCTGCTCATTTACTTCCCTCTTGTTACAAATTAATTTCATTTGACTTCCCAATTACTACCAACTTACTTCCTTGTTACTTCTCTCTACTACCAACTTACTTCCATGTTACTTCTATCTTGCTACCAACTTACTTCCATGTGACTTCCCTCTTACTTCCATCTTACTACCAACTTACTTCCATCTTGCTACCAACTTACTTCCATCTTGCTACCAACATACTTCCATGTTACTTCCCTCTTACTTCCATCTTGCTACCATCTTACTTCATGTTACTTCCATCTTGCTACCTACTTACTTCCATGTTACTTCCTTCATGCTACCAACTTACTTCTATGTTACATCTTCTTACTTCCATCTTGCTACCAACTTACTTTCTCTTACTTCCTTCTTGCTACCAACTTAGTTCCATCTTGCTACCAATTTACTTCATATTACTTCCCTCTACTTCATCTTGCTACCAACTTACTTCATGTTACTTCCCTCTTACTTCCATCTTGCTACAACTTACTTCCATGTTACTTCCATGTTACTTCTATCTTGCTACCTACTACTTCCGTGTTACTTCCTTCATGTACCAAACTTACTTCCATCTTGCTACCAACTTACTTCCCCTCTTACTTCATTCTTGCTACCAAACCCAGGTCCACGTTACTTCCCTATACTACCCAAATTACCGTCACTTACTTCTTTTCTCACTTCCAACTTACTTTCATCTTACT